>CAUYLG010026813.1:0-59781 GCA_963573385.1 Cacajao melanocephalus
TTTTTTTTTTTTAAATTTTTGTTGTATTTTAGGTTTTGGAGTACATGTGAAGAACATGCAAGATTGTTGCATAGGTACACACGTGGCAGTGTGATTTGCTGCTTTCCTCCCCTTCACCTATATCAGGCATTTCTTCCCATGCTGTCTCTCTCCACCTCCCCACCTCCCCCTGTCCCTCCCCTATTTCCCCCCCAACAGACCCCTGTGTGTAGTGCTCCCCTCCCTATGTCCATGTGTTCTTATTGTTCATCACCCACCTATGAGTGAGAACATGCGGTGTTTGATTTTCTGTTCTTGTGTCAGTTTGCTGAGAATGATGGTTTCCAGGTTCATCCATGTCCCTACGAAGGACACGAATTCATCATTTTTGATGGCTGCATAGTATTCCATGGTGTATATGTGCCACATTTTCCCTGTCCAGTCTATCATCGATGGGCATTTGGGTTGGTTCCAGGTCTTTGCTATTGTAGACTGTGCTGCAATGAACATTCGTGTGCATGTGTCCTTATAGTAGAACGATTTATCTTTTAGTTTTTGTGGAGACAGGGTCTTGGTACGTTGTCTAGGCTTCCACTGATTTTTACCTAAAACATATCTGTGTCTCAAAGATCTGGTACTGCTCTTTGGGCAAAGCTCAAGAAGCATTGCAATTGTATTCCCAGAGACATGTATTAGTGGTCATTTCTGAGTTTGCCCCCTCAGCATGGTACAGGGTAGGGTTTCAAAGATGGCTTTTAAAGAGTAGAAGAAGTAGAATGATCAAAGTAATAGTATAAAGTGGGCTTTGTCTTTGACAGACATTATGTACCTCTTAGGTGCCAGGCACTATGTTTGGTAGGTGATGTTTTAGAAAGGGAACAAGAAACTGAAGGGAGGTTTCAGGCTTAGACTCTTATAATTCAGAAGTGAATTGAATGGAGCCAAGACTGAGGGCTTCAATATTGGAGAGATGGAAGTTATAATTTCTAGCAATGAGAAGGAATAAGGAAGGGAACATTTTTGAGAAGTAGAGTTTAGAAAAGAAGCAAATGAGTATAACTCATATTTCTAGACCTGAGAAGGTCATCATTGGTTTCTAACATAGAGTGGTGGGAAGCTACTGAGTCAGAACTATTATTTAATCAATAAGTAAAGCAAAATCAAAACTTACTTTTCCAAGAAGCTTCCCTTGAGTAACACTACATTACTATAGAGTGTAGAATTAAGTGTCCACTAAGCCCCTAAGAAATTTTCAACACATTTTATATTATTTTTTGGTATCACATTTCTTTGTGAATTTATATAATTTTTAGCTTGTGGTTGTTTATTCTATACCTGCATCACATGGATCTATTGCTATATCTTCTCCTTCTACTACATACAAAGCCTTGTACCTTGCTGTGAGCACAGTAGTTGAATGAACACTTGTGACATGAGTGTTGAATGGAGACTGGAACCATTCACTAGTTCTTACCATTGAAAATCAGCAGTGAGACCCAAAGCTGATTCAGTTAAAAATCTGATTTTCTTATTCAGTAATGCAGAGTTTTACCAGAAGTGTGATTAAGAACCATTCTTTTGAAATGTCACCAAAATAAAATTCTTGACGGATACAACACTACTAGATATATCATTAAAATATAGTCTTAATAGAATAAACACCTAGAATCAGAACACTGGTTGAAAACATAGGAGCTTTATGGGGGCAGCAAATTTGGAGCTAGTCACATTTTAAATTTGCCGTCAGTGGTTCTTTGTTGAATCCAGAAGATAGAGCAAATTGAGCTGATAGTGCAAGTTAGCAACATAGTTTTATACAAGATTCTGGAATTGTAGGGTTTTTAAGTGAGGAGAGCTTTAGAATACAAACTTCCTAAATGTCTACTTTTGCCATAAAATCACTCCATCATCTTACAGAGAGTTATGAGTGCCATGGATGAAGATTTGTTGACAGTAAACTTGTTTGTTCTTCTCCCTGATTTCTTTACCAGGTGAAAACTTTATGTGGAAATATATCCTATCTTTAAGTGGTCTAAATAGCTGTGTTTGAATTTATTTTTATCATGTAGTCAGAGACGCTAAACCATCGAAATGGGATTTATGCCCCTTGCCACAAAGTATACAGCATTGTATTTTAAATGACTTGCTATAAACAACAAGGGTTTTGTCGTGTGCCTCAAAAGTTTCATGGTAGACATTCTTTAGAACAATATTCTTTCCTGCTTGTTATGAAATCCATCCCCACGGCAGGGCTTGCTGTTGTTTGACTGTTCCTGAGGTCACCTCTTAGCTTGAGTGAACATGGTTTGTTCTTCAGAGCAAGTGGGAAAACCGGCTTACTTGTGTGATGTACTCAAGTCTATTTTGAATAATGAAGTTGGACTATGGGAAGTCTTGTCTTAGTTGGAAAACCTTGTCTGTTTCTATTTGCTTCTTGCTTACATGAAAATTTCTAGCAGGGAGATTGGAGCATCTTAACCTGCTGAACTGGATTGAGGGGCAGGAGATCATCATTTGATGTTCTCTGGAATCTTGAAGGTGTGAGATAGTCCTTCTGGGGCCCTAGTTCTCCTTCAGCTTGAGTAGTTGAAATCATGTGATGTGACCTTTATGAACCCTTCAGAGGTATTCAGAGAGTAAGTAATAAGGTCAGATCTTGTCCTAGAGCGTTTCTGATACAAGCCATGAAACCATTCTCTCTGCACCTTCCCCCGCTGCCTGTCAGCGAGAGGCCTCATGGTGTTCTGTGCCTCTGATGGTTGTGTCTCTCCCTCCTTCTTCCTTTTGCAGACATGCCTTGAATTGGAACGCTACCTACAAACGGAGCCCAGGAGGATCTCGGAGACCTTTGGTGAGGACTTGGACTGTTTCCTCCACGCTTCTCCTCCCCCGTGCATTGAGGAAAGCTTCCGTCGCTTAGACCCCCTGCTGCTCCCTGTGGAAGCTGCCATCTGTGAGAAGAGCTCGGCAGTGGACATCTTGCTCTCTCGGGACAAGTTGCTATCTGAGACCTGCCTCAGCCTCCAGCCGGCCAGCTCTTCTCTAGACAGCTACACAGCCGTCAACCAGGCCCAGCTCAACGCAGTGACCTCATTAACGCCCCCGTCGTCCCCTGAGCTCAGCCGCCATCTGGTCAAAACCTCACAAACTCTGTCTGCCGTGGATGGCACGGTGACGTTGAAACTGGTGGCCAAGAAGGCTGCTCTCAGCTCCGTAAAGGTGGGAGGGGTCGCAACAGCTGCAGCAGCCGTGACGGCTGCAGGGGCCGTTAAGAGTGGACAGAGCGACAGTGACCAAGGAGGGCTAGGGGCTGAAGCGTGTCCTGAAAACAAGAAGAGAGTTCACCGCTGTCAGTTTAACGGGTGCCGGAAAGTTTATACAAAAAGCTCCCACTTAAAGGCCCACCAGAGGACTCACACAGGTAGTGGTACAAGTTTGGCCGCACGTGGTTTCTTCTCCTTTCCCCTCCTGTAGCCTCTTCATGTGGGAGGGCTCCTCTTTGTTCTGAGGAGTGGCACCCCTGCTGATGAGGAAGTGATAGACAGGCGGGAGGGCCCAGATAGACAAAGAATGACTCACTTGTTACCTTAAGATCTCAAGATGTCCCAAGCACAGGACACAGGTTTGTCCCTACAGTGCCAACCACAGCATAGAATCTCACAGTTCTGAGGATGGCTGAAGGGGGCTCTAGGCAGTGACTCCCAGCTGCCCGTGACACAGACGCTTGTCGCTTTCCTGCCACTTTGCATTGTTTAGCGAGTGTAGCTCCACAGTTTTGATCAACACTGGGACCTGAGGATACATTGGACAGCATTCACAGTTAAACAAGGTAGCTAGGGTGTCCCTATTCACTCTTTTCCCAGCATCCTGATTTTTCATCAAAGTCACCAACAGCAGGAGGGTTTCAGAGTTCATTAGATGTGATCATTCTATAATTAATTGGCATCTCCTCTTTTGCATTGTTCTCTGGCGCGTGCTTTATGGAGAGATGGCAGAATTGCTTTTTAATGAGCTTGTTACTGAGAAGTTGCTAAAGTGATTACATTACTATGTGTGTGGTAAGAGCGGGTCGGGGAGGGATGAGGATTGTGTATTTTACTCAGGGCCTCCTTGTAGCCCAGGAAGAGACACCGCCTCTAAGCTCCAATCATACTGATCTTTTGAGCAGTGGGATAATTTGGAAGAGTGGGGTTTACACAGAAAAGAGTGAGACTCATTTTTCTTGGAATTGGTCTTTGTTCTCTGCTTTGACATTGGTGCTTAGAGGTGGTGTCTCTTCCTGGGCTACTAGGATGCTAGTAGCAATTACTGTGATTGGTGGTTTTTAAGTGAGTCTCTAACAGTGTGTTACCTGTGTGGTTCTTGCATACTGTTTGCACACTGCTAGCTGAGTAGGGAGCATCCCCAAAGGTATAAGTGGAGATATAAAAGCATTGAAAAATGGGTGGTAGTGTATGAGCTAGGAAAAGTGTTTAGTGCTCTGTGGGGCTTTGTGGGCAGTGACACCAAAGAAGTGTGCAGGGGAGAGATTGTTGGCAAGAAAATTAGAAGAACCTGGACTTTAGTTCTAACTCTGCCACTAACCAGCTGTGTGGCCTTGAGCCTGTTCTTTTACCTCACCAGGCCTCATTTTCCACATATGTTGAACAATCTGGCTCTTAAGGCCCCTTTCAACTCTAATGTTCTGGAGGTCCATGAACTGTTTTTGTTCAGTAGAGAAGAACTTTCCTGCAATTCGAATGTGTAATATGTGGTAGAGGAAATCACTGTTTTGAACCTCAGACTTATTCCGATGGAAGGCTGAGGACTGACATTACTTCCTTGCGTGCCAGGACTTGGGCCTGTATTCCTCTAATTCTGAACTCAATTTCCCGTGTGACTCTTGCTTGGTTCATGGGACAGTCTCCTAACTTAATGTATCCTGTGGCTTAGGCATAGAGTCTCACTCATGGGTTCCCATCAGAATTTCGGTTCCAGTTCACCACCCCACATTCACCAAGGTTAATGCTTCATGCTATTATCAGTTTTTGCTTCTTTAGTATTGTCCTGAAGGTAGTTTTTATTTGTGTTTTTTTCTTTCTAAAGTCAATGAGTAAAGTAATGGTGAGACATTGGAAAGACGTTGCAGTGCTCCCAGGCTGGAGTGCATGACTCATCTCCTGGCCCCTCCAGGAAACCAGAGAAGGCAGGAAAGGGCAAGAATGTTGTGTTGTACTGGGGCTATGGAATTCATAATTATGGATACTTTCTGAACTATTGACACTGAAGGCACATCCTGCTTAGCATGGAGCTGGACAGCTCTGGGAAAGCAGAGATTCTTTTTAGGGAGGCCAAAGCATTTTCTTCTTCTTTCTTATCCCCTTTCCAGCAGAGATGTTAGAAGGGTGACTGTTACGGTTGATGCATTATTTGGTGCTTTGTTTTTTTGAGCATTGTCTACTCAGAGTGATTACCAAGGCAGAGCTCATTATGTTACCTGGCACCTGCAACTGCTTGCCTTATGTTGGACTAAAGTGGGAAGACTCCTATAGGGAATTCACTCAGGGAGGCACCATGCGTTGTTAGAAAAGCAGTATTGCAGAGCAGTTCAGAGCTGAGCTTTGTGATTAGGTGGACTTTGGTTTATGTCCTAGCACTATCATTTCCTAGATTGATGACCTCAGTTTCCTCATTTGTAAAATAGAGACAATTATGTCTACCTCCTAGATTGTTTTGAATATTGAATGAGCAGATACCTGTAAAATACTTCGAAAAAAACAAATTACCTGATAGATAGTAAGAACTCATTACAGATAGTACTGGGGTTGATTGTAGTTATTAGTATTGTTGTTGATATTAATTAGTGATGACTGAGTGAAAAAAATAGCCTTGTAAACTATGAACAAGCCAGTTAGCCAAAGTTAAATACCACAAAACATCAAGAAGCTTTTTCCCTCTCATTCCCAGTGTTTGATCAATGGGATGTGGGGTGATGACACCTGTGAACACAGGTTGTGGAGGATAAACCAGACATGCAGGCGTTAGCGCATGGAAGTTGGCAATCAGGCAGAAAGATCATGGCTTTCCTCCCACAACACCTTGCATCGCAGAAGCATTTTACCTGTAAAACCTTCCTCAGAGACGCATGGAAGAGAAAGGAGTGCTATAAGAAAGAGAAACAGATAAAAGGGGAGGTAGAGACAGGAATGGAGGATGGGGAGAAGGAATATGAATTAATTTGGATGAAATGGATGAGAATCAGAAGTATTTATTTGCAATTGGTGTGAATTAGAGCACATGGGGAACTGAAAACAAAGGTGATAATTTATGTGGTGTAGGTGAACTAATAATGAAAAAAGCATGAAGGATGGAATCAAATTAAATGCAAACATATAAAGGAAATGGACTGGTAAAAGCTCGAGGGCAAAGGTATATGGAGATGGGAATTCAGGTTGGAAAGAGGCTGCTAATATAAAGACTGGAGTTGGGAGAGCTGCTGACCAAACGGGGAAAAGAAGATTTTATATAAGTGGGCTCTGGTTGGATTCAGGCAAGCTATTTTAACACAGGACTCACTTTAATTCAGTCAAAATATTTCTTATCTTTCAGTTGGGGAGGTGTTTTGGGACAGGAAAAAAAGGGAGATAAGAATACCAATCCAGAGGAAGAAGAGAAATGTTTGCATTTTGTTCTCTAGAGTTGCAGATACATGCTGTATCTCTTCTATACGGTAATGTGTTGCAAAGGAGATACAGTGAAGAAATAAAGTAAAATAAAATGTGTTTGTCCCGCTCTTAAATGCGTAAAGGAAGACAATACATATTGGTAACATGGATTTGTTTGCACTGAGGAATTTTTAAGGTATTATTCATTTAATCTTTATATAGATAGAATTTACTGAGCTGAAAAAGATATGCATTTGTTTCCCTTTCTGTGGCTGTTTTTTGAGGATGCTGAATCCTTCAAAATTTTTGCCCTGGAGGATATTAGGCAATGAGGTGATTTATTTATTTATTATTTTTTAAGGTAGCAGATGTTCAAGTTGGTAGCTAGGGCACAAACATGGTTTGCCCAAGGAAGGAAAGTTATAGATGGGAGTACTGAGCTGGAGGTGGAGGATGACGAGGCATGGCATGGGACAAAGGGAATATTATGAAGTAGCAGGATTTAGTGAAAGGAAGCGTGTAAAAATGGATATATGGGTTGGGCGCGGTAGCTCACACCTGTAATCCTAGCACTTTGGGAGGCCGAGGCAGGTGGATCACCTGAGATCAGGAGTTCAAGACCAGCTGGCCAACATAGTGAATCCCCGTCTATACTAAAAATAAAAAAATCAGCTGGCCATTGTGGCACACACCATTAGTCCCAGCTACTTGGGAGGCTGAAGCAGGAGAATCTCTTGAACCCAGGAGGTAGAGGTTGCAGTGAGCTAAGATTGCACCACTGTCCTCCAGCCTGGGTGACAGAGTGAGACTCCATCTCAAAAGAAGTAATAAATAAAAAAATAGACATATGGTTTATTCATTAGGAAGAGTGCACTTAATGTTGGCATGAGCGTAAAAATGTTCTTAGCAGCCAAGCCATTGCAGACCTTTCTCTCCTGCTCTCTTTTCTGGTCTTCGTATGTTTTTCTTTCTCAAAAATTCTACCATTATGATCATAGTTGTATTCATCTTCATGGAGTCAGCTAAATAATCCTTGTATTTGATGAAAGGTAGCCTTCACTTCCAGTGTTAGAAAAAAAAACTTTACGTTCATTCTCAGCAAAAATCAATTTTAAAAAATCTCAATAGTTTCTATGTAAAAAAAGAAAGAAGTGTTTTCTACATTTCTTCTTAATTACTTCTGAGAAGAGATTAAAAAGTCTTTTGTTGAAATGAAGCTTTGTGCTAAGTGAACAGACTTTACAAATTTAAAATCCATATAAAAGTATGTCCACATTTATGTTATTAAGAGTAAGTCATGTTGGTAAAGCCAGGACAAAGGCCAGTCATTAGATCTTTGATTCTTGGTTGCAGTGAAGGGAGATGTGAAGAAGCCATGTTCTCTTTATGTGCTGCTTGGAGGGCGCTCTCTGTAGACTGAAGTTGCTGTCACCTAAACCGTGGGTGGTGATAAGCATTCTCTAGATTTTGTACTGAACAACATAACAGGATGCTTTTCATGTGGAAAAGCAATACTAGTGTGCAATTTGCTTAGCATTTTACTTTTGCTTTGGGGCCCATCTTATTGAATCAGAAAGTGGCACAATCTCTAAGTTTAATCAGAATTTAGGACAATAGTTTATTTTTCAAATGAAAAGGTGGCTAAAAATACTACAAACAAAAAGACCAGGGTAGCATTCAAACTGCAAACAGAAGTGCTATGTCATACGTGTAATGAAAGGCCTTTAAAGTTTGAAATATAATTTATTTTACTTATTCAACAAATACATATAAAGCACTTGCTATGTCCCAGACATTGTTCTAAATCTTTTACAAATATTAACCCTTTTAATCCTTATACTAACCCAATGACATAGGTACTATCTTATTTTATAGATGAGGAAAATGAGACCCAGAGAAGTCAAGTAATTTGCACAGCATCACAACAGCTCATCATAGATGGTTGGACAAGGATTTGCATCAAAAAGTATTGTTCCAGTCGGAGCTCTCTTAACTTCTGTGCTTACTAATGAAGGGGAAACAAGTCAAATAATTTTTTAAAAACTAACCCGTTATTATGAGGAAATTAAAAACATATAGTTTAAATACAAATGGACAATGAAAACTAAATATCCTCTAAATAGGTAAGAATTAGGAGGGTCCTTAAATGTATTACCTCATCTGGTGACTGAGAAGCAGTATAAGGAAATTACAAAGAAATGGTCTTCCATTTCCAGGCGTACTACTGTTGCTGATAAAGCTACTAATTTATGGTCGTTACTATTTTCATTTTTTTAAACGTTAGTATTAAAGAGAAACATGCCAGTTTCAGTTCACGCATTAAAATGACAAATGTTAATACACTGTCCCTATGAAATAGGAAAGGTAAGTATTAGCATAACATGGGAGAAATTGAGGCCAAAAAAAAAAAAAAAGGTCATAGTTCAAGCTATGAACAACTTAGTTCAGGCTATGCAACTCCCTGTTGGTAAAAATTAAATTAGACCTGTGTCTCCTGACCTATGGGCTTACATCCTACTCAGTAGATTATTTTGCTTCTTATTTACTGTATTTGTTCCTCAGTGTTTCTGTGAACAGGTATTAAGTGCCCATAGATGTCAGGCACTGTACCCTGGAGTGACCAGCAAAGCAGAACCGGGTGGGCCATTCGGGAAGGAGTGCTAAAGGGTGATGATGGGGAGTAATGAAAGCAGGAGCTTGCGTCAGCAATCAGAGACAGCATGGAAGATTCGGAGATAACAAGTCACTTTTCTCCTTCTGGATAGAGTGTTTATTGATGCTGTTCATCTTTTTAAATGATGCCAATGTGATAATATAGTAATTTATATAAATAGAAGCCCTAATTCAAGGTCAGGCGTATCAGCAGGATAAAATTAAATACCTCAGTGTGGAACTGTAGGGGGTTCATCGACCACTTTCAACCTCCTAGTGCCATAGATAAGAATTCTTTGAATTTATACAATAGCAACTGAAATGGGGCAATTTTAAGACATTAAAGGGCCTTTAATATGCTGAGACACATGGCTGCTAATGAAGTTTATCCATGTGTTGAGGCAGAAACTCATTAAACCCCGATTATGGGATGGAAACAAGAATAAGGGTTAAATATTCAGTTCACGAGGTGGAGAGAGCTGAATAGGAGGACGGTTTGATAATTTGGATTTAGCATATTTAAGAGCTTAAGAGAAGTTTGTAAAGAAAGGGTATGAAATGAGGTGGTGAAAAAATCGCTGGGAGAATTTTCTGATTCAGTAAAATCTTGAAACTTTACCACATGATAATTTAGCAATGTGATAACTCCTAACATTTATGAAGATAAATTAATGTAAACATATATTGGGGAGCATGGCTTAAACTCAGCATATACACAGCAAGCACATTTATTTTATCATTATACTGTGATAATGTAGGCTTTGTGGGACGCCTATTCCAGATGTCCTTTTAATGGATAATTGGTAGTCATAAAGCAAATAAGTGTGTTGAAATAAGAATGAGAAGAAAGAAAAACATGAAATTAATGAGTATTTCATAATAAACAATATTTTTGAACACCCACTGTACATACACTAGTCCCTCTCTTATTGCTGAGGACCTTACTTTTCGACACAAAAGCCTGAAATATGGTTTCATAAAATCATTATATTTGGAGCCTGATCTCAAAAGAGAATGTAGCCTGGATAGGAATGCGGGGGAACTGGGAGGAAGGAGAAGAGAAAAGAGGAATCTCATTTCAGAAAAGGCAGTGAAAGTAATAGAATTTTGTAAATTCTAAGATTTCAAGGGTAAGCCAGTTCTGTTTGATAGAGAAGAGAAAAAGAGGGTCATGAGAAGTCTGTGTAAATGAAACAATGACATTGAGAAGGCCAAGTGTGAACTTTTCAGGAAAACTGTTCCCTTTAATAAATAAATAATGTACAGGCTCTGAGTGTGAATTACCATCATGATCATGGTTATCCTGTATATATAATAAAGGAAGGTTTAAGGAAAGTTAGGTGGAGGTTTGTAAAGAGTGAAGGCTAAGATGACGTTATAAGAATTGATGGTAGGCAGGAATTTTCTGTCTCCTAAAGTTGAAACAATAATGTAGTGATTGTGTTTGAATTAGGGGGAAAAAAAACAGAGTTTAAGAAACCCATGTGTAATTTTTTTAAACAAGTTTGTTTTGAATGATCCTCTTTTTAAAAAAGTTAAAATATAAGGACAGAGGAAAAATAATTGTTAAATGACCTTTCCTTGAAAAATATCCAGCTTGAATGTAGTAGAAATTACAGTTGAAACCTTGATAACAGATCATCAGGAAACAAACTTTTTGTATAAGGAAATTAGTTCCGACGAGTAAATGCAGCCATTTGGAAATCTGGTCCACTATGAGCAGAATGTATCATGTGACATTAGGCTCTGCTAGACTACTCCTGTACCAAATGGAGAACACCTAACCCTTTCCTGGCAAGTAGTTTCTATTTGTCTTTATCCTGATGGAGGCACACTGGATGGCCCTGGGCAAACTTGTTTTCTAAAATATGGGTTTTTTCTTCTGCATTCCCCACCTGAGTACCTAATATCTGATCCCTTCTTGTACCCTGTCACTTTCTGCCTTTGCAGCCTTCCTCTGTCCTTGACAGCAGAAAAGATCTGGTAGCAATGCACTGTAGACTGTTGTGGTCAGTGGATTATATATCCATCCACCGGTGTATAACACTTTAATCTTCTATTAGTTTTTTAACCTTCAATTATGGGAGACTTAATAGAATTTCAGGAGTCTATAAACAGGTAAGGTGACATAATGGGGGAGGGTTGGGAACTGGGATGGCATTCCTCACCCCACTCCATTCCCATGCCATCTACCCCTCCTCTGCTACTGGATCTTCTACGTTTTCTAAAAGTGGCATCTTTTCAACAATTTGTTAAAGTAATGTATTGACATGACGTTATTAAGCTAAATGTTGGTAAAGGCAAGATCACTTAAAATAATTGAAAGTTGGTGACTTTTTAATGTACTGGTTATTCAGCCAACCTCTGGTGGAATTACTCCTCATTCCTCAATGTACCCATGTTCATATAGTCACCAATGGTTGCTTATATAAAAGAGGCAAAAGCACTTAAATTATTTAAGGATGTCTGCAGTGAGAATAAGGCTAGCATGATCTGTCCTGTGTTTCTGTTTGCCCTGCGTTCTCCTTCAACATGTATGTGTATGGAGCTAGGTGAGCTGGGGACTGACCCAGGATTGGACCCCATAATCTTTTAGGGGAGGGAAGATTAGAATGCCACATTGCTTGTTCCTTATGGAGCCTCAGTCCAGCTTTGTCCTAAACCAAGCTTCCTTGGCAGACCCCCTTCTTTTTGCACCTCACAGCATTTTTTTCTTCCCTTCAAAAGTCATCTGCATTCACAGAAGACCCCTTTTATTTTGTTTGCAAAATAAAATGCATTTACAGTTTAAAACTCCTTTTATATTGTAAACTACTCATCTGGTATTCTAAAACATAGACTCCTTTTGTTGTTTCTGCCTTCAAAATGTATTCTGTTTCCATTACTATAACATTTAATCTATGGAATTCAGTAAAGTGGTACATATTGTTTTCAGGCAAATAATGTAAAAATATGTTTTGATCTCAACTTTGTTGGGCTATCATAGTTTTATCTGTTTCACTAGGTGAGCTAAAGATGATAAAAGCTATCAGTCATTTTGTTGCAGGCAGGAAACCAGAAGCCATACTTAGTTGAGAAAGAACTTGACTTCTGTGGTAGAGTATTGCCTAGGTAGGTGTCTTGGGGTATCTAATATCTTTCTCTGGAGCCCTTGCTGTTTTCCTAGCTGGGATATTTTATAATAAGGACAGTAGTTTGTTCTACTATTGAAGCCAGTGTTAAATGTGAGTGGTTCTAGGAGTCTAGTAGATGCCCTTAAAAATGCAGGATTCTATCATCTGTGTCCTAATGAATATAACCAAGAAAAAGCTTGACTCTGGTACATTTTCGAGTCTAGAAGAGCAGCAAGATATGGTAGGAAATATTTTAGAATGACTGTGCAGTAGTCCTGTTTAAAAGTTTTCTGTCTTCATTTTGTGTGTTTGTGTAGTTTAATGTCATCTCATGGAATTTGTTGCTTGGTTGTGAACTTATAACATGGTGTTTTGAATCCCCTTAGTATGGGATATGCAACATCCTTCACCTGCATTCAACTTCTTTTGCAGAAAGGAAATAATGATTTCCTCATATTGAATTCTCAATTGGTCATGAGCTTGTTGAAGCTAGTATTGGTATTTTAAAAAGAGCAACAAAAGATACATCTCCCTTCCTTGATATAGGTAATAAGACATTTTATGTTCCTAGTGTTCAGGAGAGTGTGTCAGAAAATCAATATGAATAAATTCAAGTACACAGAGGATTCATCCTATTTGAAAATGTAATGTATGGCAAAATGATGGTATGTATTAAATTTTTTTGTTTCATTTGCATGTAAATATTAGCATTTAGAAAAAGTATCATAGGCTACTTTTAAATTTAGGCAGAGGGCAATTTGCTGGCCTTTTTTTTTTTTTATTCTTTGTTGTTGTTGTTTAGTGTCTCAACGCTTACAGCTAAACTGAATTTGAAACTAAATACTGTCATTACGGAAGATTTTTCCTGAGTTCTTCCAATTTCTCTAGGGACAAAATAATGGTCGCTGGAAGCAGTGGAGAAACAGTAATTAGGGCAAATAGTAATACTGTGCATGATTGAGGAAAATGTGAGAAAGGGAGGGAGAAAATGCAACAGACTGACTTGTACAGCTTGTTACTAGGAAACCACATCAGCATTAAATACAGTGTGCTAATTGGCTATCCTGTTTCTTCCTGGGTACCAGCCTGGGCCTGCTACACAGCTGTTTCTGCTCTTTCTGGTTGCTAGGTAACTGCATCATTTCCCCCCACCCCCCTTTGTATTCTGGAGGGTAATTGGCTACTTCTGCTCCTGGTGTTGCTGCTGGGTACCAGTCTGGGCCTGCTGCTTTGCTGTTTTCCAGAGGGATTTAGTCAGGGGGAGGAGAGGAAAAGGGAGAGGAAGATATGCTGGCAATTAATGGAGCATAAGTGCAAATTCTACACAGTGTCTGGCACCTGCGGCCCCTCATCCTGCCTTCTCAACTAAATCCTTTAGCTGTGGAGACACATTAAAGTCTTTAAGTCTTTCTTTCTCTGCATAACTTATAAATATAGTTTAAAGGAACCAAGATATTTGAAGACATCACTTAAATGACAGATTTGATCTTCTTCATGAAAAAAAAAAAACCTGGCAAAATACTATATACCTATATTTTGATACGAGTAGTAATAGAATTTGTGCAGATATTAAACATACTTTACAACAAGACAGCATCTTTAACATCTTAAGGATAGTGCCATTTTATTTCTTAAATGGACCAAATTATTTTGTAGCCATTCTTCTTAATATCAGAACATAAAGTAGTAAATAGAATGGACTAAACACATTATGGGATTTTCCTGACTGTTTTATTATGAAGGAGTAAAGGGAGGCTTCTAGACCCTTGACTTTCCTATTACGGGTTTTATTCCTTTGATGTACACAGCACATGTCCTGGTGTTTTTCAGTGGGACATTGCATTTACATGGCAATAACACATTTTGCTTCGTAGCTGCTTTCCTGATGGCAAATGAACAAATGGGATGCAAAATCTGAAATCAATTTTGTGATTGAGAAAACAAGTAAAAAGGTAATTACTTTACATATAGTTGTCATCTCCTGTTGAAGTAGAAGTTTCCATTTCATCGTAATTGAAATTCTCACTGGAAGTGTAACAGGGAAGATTCTTCAGGAGTGAAGTGATGCTCCAAGGAGATTTTACTTTAAATGGTTGAGAAAGTGTATGGAAATTGGGGCCCCTTGAAGAGGCAGCTTTATTCCCCTGGGAAGGAGCTGTTTTATTGAGAAAACTCAGAGCATGTTGTGTGACTGTGCACGGAAATAGTTAGCAAAGGCAACTCTTATTTGACACTAATGGCTGTTACTGGTTTCCCATACTAATGAGATCCACCATACCCTATCACAATTGAAGCAGGAGGAGGCCTAGGCTGAGCTACAAGCCTTCTACCATAAGATAAATTCAGGTTTTAGGGAATCATTTCTACTTAAAGTACCCTTAACATAGGCAGAAGGCCTCCAACTAGGCCAGGATGATCGAGAGAAGATCACAGTGTTAACACCTATCTAAGGAAACCAGCTAGCCATCAGTATCATTCAGATTGCAAAAGAAAATCATCTTATCAGAGGACAACTTACAGACCAGGTGTAATATTATTTCTGCTACCTCTATTAAAAGGACCAGTTGTTAATCACTCAAAAGCATTTGCCCATTAAATGATTTAGCCATTTACTTACAAAAAACAATCTGAAGTCAGAATATCTTTTTGTCACTTGACAACTTGTATATTCTGACTTTGGGAGAGGGGTGGTTTTGTTTGAGTGTTTCGTCTTTGTTGACAGCAGATTGTCAGAGGAGCAACTTTGCAAGTATGTTTTGGATTGTCCCTATTTTACATAAGCAGGATATAGATTGAAAAGTCCAAAGAAGTCTGGGGAGTTTGTCTTACCCAGCCCTCTTCTTCACTGGTTTATTGGATGTGGTCACACAGCCTCACTGTGGCTCTGGCAAGACCCTGGAAACCCAAGGCAGGGGGCTTTGAAGGCTGAAGGTGGTCATGGTTAGAACATCAGTGCATACTTCTGAGCTTCCTCTCGTTATACTCTTCTGGGAGAGCAGATCTTTTTTCTTTTGATGTCTCCATGTTTAAAGCAATAGTGCGAGTGCAGGCATACAGGCAAGCATGCTTTGGGGAATGAAGAAAGGAGCTGCTTCAACCCCTGGTTCTCCTCAGTCCTGAAAACCTACTTTGCTAATTCTCATGGCCACACAAAGCTGCTACCTTTGACATCAAGTAAACTGGTTGACAAAATTGGAAAAGAAGAATCTGATGGCTACTAGTCTCCCAGCAGGGCTGCTGCTAAACCATAATATGCTTTTGTGTGAATTAGAAAAAGGTGCCCTTTGCATGGGGCAGTTACCCTGTGCTTGAGGAGCAGAGCCAGATTCAGCCCCCCTCAGACTGTCACGGGACACCTTGTGCTCAAAACCTTATGTGGCCTGTGCTCTCTGGGAGAGCATTCCGCACTGATGGGCCTTCCCTGAGCTTTTAACAACTTCTGAAGCCAATAGGGCCATAACAGGAATAGGAAAGTCACACAATGGTTTAAGGAGGTTATTGGGACATCCTATCAATGTCTGAAGAGGCCATTATGTGTGAAAGCAAATCTTTTGGTCCAGCCACTCTCCCAAAATGTGAGATCATTCATTAGTTGCCTAATGTGGTGGTTCTCAACCAGGGGAGATTGTATCCCTCAGGGAACATTTAGCAATGTCTGGAGACATTTTTCATTGTCATATCTGGGGTTGGGGGTATGCTACTGGCATCTGGGAAGTGGAGGACAGGGATACTGCTAAGTATCCTACAATGCCCAGGACAACCCCTGAAGCAAAGGATCATATGGGCCTGAGGGTCAACAGTGCTAAGGTTGAGAAACCCTGGCCTAATGCAACGTTAGTTGTCCTCTTCCCCGTAGGCTGCACTGAACCACTTGCAAAACATTTCCTTATCCTTTTAAGACTACCCACCAGGTCTTGCCTTCTTCCCTTTTATGATCTTTATCAATATTTACTAAATTGAAATACTGCATTATTTATTATTTCTGTCAGGACTTAGATGATGTGCCACTTTTCCCCTTATAATAAGAAAGAAATCTTCCTACCTCCACTAAATGCTGAACTTCCTAGATTGAAGATTCATGATTGTGAAACTTCACGAGCCTCATGCCCTCCCCTTTTGCAGAAGGCTCCTGACCTGTAATAATCTGAAATTTTACTGAGGCAGTGGTTTGATCCCATCAGCTGCCAGACCGATGTGCGGTAGGGAGTTGTTTTGCCAGGAAATGGGTCTAGCTGACTGGGTGCTGACGAGCCACACCATTGTCATTCTCTATCTGTTTTCTCCAGTACCGTGGCCTTGCTGAAATGTTAACAGTTGTTTCCTCGTTATCAAAAAGAAGATTAACTGTTCATGAAGAAATAAGAGTGACGTGTTTTCCCTGGTAAACTTTTATTGGGAAAACTGTATATTGCGCTGGTATTTGCTATTTCAGTGCATTTCCTACTGTTCGCTGTTCTGGTTTGCACCAGCACGATGAGGAACATACTGGAAGCTTTTTGAGTTCTTAGGGAGAATGGTGCTATTTCAGGGGAAAGGATTTAAATGGCTTTATCTGATGAACACATACTTTATGTCTGCATTTTGTCAGGAGCTGTGAATTATGCACTGGCCCTTTGAGCTACATTCACGTGCATAGAAAATGACATTGTCAGATGTGTCATCCCCAGATACAATGGACAATATGCTATTATAATTGTATGGCATTGTCCTTGCTGTTTGGAGATAATACTGCTGACTTTATTCCTCTCATACATGTGAATGCGGCTGTGGGGAGTACGTGACATCTGTGGCTTTTACATATATTAGCTTATCCCTTGCCACTTGGAGAGATTGCCATTAGTGAGCTGGCCTCGTGGGGTCATGCTAAGTGCCATGTTTTGGATCACGGTTGTTATCGGACCTTAGTTTTAGACCCAGTAAAGAATTAGTAATATTTATCTTGATGACCTGAGGATGCAGTGAGTTATTTAGTCAGCTTCCCAGAGCAGATGTGCTAAAGAAAGGGTAGGCTGAGGCATTCGTACTCATTGGCTTTGGGAGTGAAAAGCGATTGGGTACCAAGCCTGGGAATGGCTGCTCCATGTTAGTGCATTACCCAAGTAAGCAATAATAATCTCACTTGTATTGATCTTTACAGTTGCCAGGTGTTTCACGTACATCCTTCCATTTAACCTTCACTTACTTATGGGGTAAATCTTTTCATTATACCCATTGTACAGATGAGGGAACTGAGGCTCAAAGAATCATTTTTCAAAGGCTTCACTGCTGAACAATCCCAGAGCCTGCCTTACTCTGTTTTTCCTTTAGAGATCAGTTATTTCTTTTGGGGGGCTAAGTTAAACAGAATATAAATTATTTTAGTTTTGTTTACGGTTCAGAAAACTAAATAGCTTAATATTTTTGTTGTTATTTTACTTGCTCAGTATGACTGCAAATTCAGAAAAACTAAGAAAACTGAGTGATTATCTTATGTATTCCTACATTCTGTCTATTTTGGTTGAACTTAAGAATCCTTGATCTTAGTTGGTTTTCCCTTATTTTAACGAAGAAAGTTTTGAAGATGCAAACAAATGCAAGGTATTGATTGTTGAAGTGATGTCTCAGTATTAGTGCATTTGCATATTTTAGATAATTCATGATGAGAAACAGTAAATAGAAACTTTTCTCTGAACCCCTGGAAAGATGCACCTTAGCAGTCCTCTTTATTTCTAAGCTGAAAATCCAAATGGAGATGCCTTAAAGAGGTCGAAGGAAGTTATTAATGGGTGGATCTTGGTCTGTAAGTTGTATGCTTCTCTCAGTTACACCAGAGCTTTGCTAGGTAAGGCTAAAGAAATGAGTTCTGTGCCTTTATTTTTGTTTGTATGATAAGTGTGGAGCTAAGGATAATTTTATTTTATCTTTGTTTTTGCCCAGTTAATTGAGGCTATGTATAGAGGGGTTAGAAGTCCTAAGAATAAAAATCCTTGGTAAATACAATAATTATAAGTGTACTAATGGGCAAAGATCCCAAACTCAGGTTATGATTTTGCTTGAGATGTGCAGCAGTCTCTTCTCTGAATTCAGAAAAGCACACAGTGAAGAAGAATAGCTGCTTTCTAGCATTCTACCAAAAGGATCTACAGGAACCTCAGAGTGATGGGCACTTATGTTATCTTCCAGAGATCTGAAGAAAGAAAAGATATTAATACCAAAAGACATATTCCTGGAAGGCAGAAGGAATAACACACGTTACCCCTGAGGGCTCCACTCTTTTAAGGATTGTTTGTCTATAGGTACTTTTGTGTTTGATCCTGTGTTCCTGTACATCTTTGTATTTTCAAACTTCCCCTTTTTATTTAATTCTACCTGCCATATAAATAACCTTAATAAATTGTTAGAGTTGACGGGCCCTGGACCCGATTTGATAATAGCCTTTTCCTTGCTTGTAATTGGCTACTAAGCATTTAGAATGCTTTCTAACCCACCTGTGTATCTTTTTCCCCCTCCCTCTGTGAGATCTTTAAAGTTTTCTTGTGGTTTTCCTGGTGTGCATCTTACACAAAAAGAATAGTTAATGAGCAAAGCCAGAAAGTGGAAAGAACCTTTTGCAGCCAGGGAAAACTTTTCATACATCCTTCCCACTCCTGTCATTGTATGAGCTACAAGGACCACAGGTACAAAGCTTATGGGATCAATTACCATAGGCTGACTGTTAAGCATTTTTTTAAAAATCTGTTGTGAGAAGAATAAAGCAATAATTAAAATTAACCGAATAGTTTTTGCTCTATTGAGGCGTTAAATCTTTGTGTAAATACAATCACATTGTGCAAACATAAGTCTTTTTAGTTGGGTGATTTAGACAGCGAATCCACTGAAGTTTTGAAGTCTCTGGGTCAAGGGCCGGTTTTGACATGGTGTGAAAGGTCACCTGCTCATACATGTCTGTGTTCTGCTGCAGAGAGAACTGTAAGCTGGAATGGTTCCTTGCCCACTGCAGCACAAAGAAGAGCCGGCTGGCATTTGGCAGATAGCAGTCTGTGACGAGGGGGAACTAAACTGCACACAAAGCAAGACGGCCGCACGCAGGAGCCAGTGGGGAGTGCTTGGGAACCTCTGGGGCCCAGGCAATGAAGCGGCTTGAAGGTGGAGAAAACAGCAGTTATAAAATATAAATGTGTTTATTATTACACTGGGCCTATGCTATATAATTTTACACACACTCATATTTGTGATTTATGGCTACAGCTCCATATGGAGGAGAAGCTTGCTAATTTACCCAAATTGATAGGGATGCCGCTGATGATGATCAAATTGGTAGGAGCAGTAGCTGAGAACAAGTGGTCTCCTAAAACAACCAAAAAAGCAGGGGAGGGGGAGGATTACTGTGTCAGAGGCATCCTTTGTTCATTTATTTTGATAAGCAGAGCTTGGCTTTAATTATTCATGATAATGCTTGCCCTCGAAGGAGCAGGCCACTGATGCCACAGCAGCCATGGGGTGGTGTTTGGTTCCCTGTGTAGTTAACACCAAAACAACCTGCCTAGCCTTTACTGAGATTTGTCATGCTTTCGCCTGTGAGAGGTGAGATGACCTGAAGTTTTGTTTATACCCGATATCCCTTCCAAGGGGGCAGGTATTGACTTGGCTGGAGTGGAAGAGAAAGCCTGAGTGATAACAGCCATTTCATGAAATCCTTACAAGGTAGGTGGTGATTTTCACATCTTAGGCATGAGAACATGGAACCCTAGAGGAGCCCAGGAGTAGATACATCCAACTCATAAGTGACCAAGCTGGCTTTTAAGTCTGGGTCTGACTCCAAAGCCTATCCCCTGCAGCATTATGCTAGCATTTCCTAGAGAACAGGCCAAGAAAGGGATACCGGAGCCGACCCCACCCTTCTTCCACCCCAGTCCATCCCACTTGCTTTGCTTTCAGCTTATTTCCCGGTGTTAGCATCAATTACCATCATTTCCGACAGCTTTCCTAAGTGTTTCTTGACTTGGCAAAATCTTGAGGCACTTCTGGGAGCTCTTCAGAGGGAAAGCACTTTGGAACAGCATGCACTAGTTCCAAAATCCCCAGAGCATCTATGATTCATGCTTCTTGAGTGGAACTTCATGGAGACAAGCTGGTATGACCCTGGGATACTTGATAGACTTTTTTTTGTACATGCATAAATACCAGACGATGAATGCTGAATGCCCCATCCACTCAGCTCATAGCAAAACCCTGGGAGACATCCCTGATACAGGCCCTTTTAATCAATGTTTTGTTTTTTTTATTTTAATCTCATGGGCACTGCTTTCTAAATATGATTTACATTTGTTTGCTTTTTCCGTCTCTGCTGCCATAAGCACTGTTTCAGCCACTGTCATCTTTCTTCTTCTAGATGTTGTAGAACTCTCCCCACATTGGCTCATTGCCTTTGCCAGCCCATTCTCCATTTTGTAGCTAAAGTAAGATTTTAAAATTCGTTTCTGATCATGTTATGCCTCTGTTTAAAAACTCACAATGGCTGCCATTGTTCTTAAAGTACAGATTATTTAACATGATCTCTAACACTGCTTTCCAGTAGAAATGTAACATGAGCCACGTATATAATTTTATATTTTCTAGCAGGCACATTTAAAAAGTAATTAATTGTACTAATTAGTTCTAATACTGTATTTTATTTAGCTCAATATATCCAAAACATTATCATTTCAGCATGTAAATAATTGATAAAAATTATTAATGAGCAATTTTACATTTATCTCTTTTTTTTTCTATTGGAAAGCCTTCAAAATCTGGTGCATTTTTACATTTAGAGCACATTCAGTTCGGATTGGCCACATTTTAGGTGCTCAGGAGGCACCTGAGCTAGTATCTAGGAGACTGGACCATGTAGGTCTGTTTAAATCCTTTCACAGCCTGGCCACTGCCTGTTCTCTGTCCCTGTAGAGCACACAAACTGATCCTTCTCTTTGATCAGCTTCCTGGTGAGGTGTGGGAGAGAATGTAGCAGAGGGATGAGAGGACCTAATCCCTGCTAGTGAGCTGGAGGAAACAGCCTAATATGGAGCCCTCTCTGTTATACCCTTCTGCAGGGCTTTCTAGCGCAGCAAATGGGATGGACTATGATGGAAGAAGGGTGGGGTCTTTTGCTCCTGTGTCCCTTTCTTGGCTTCCTTCCTAGGAAATCCTAGCATGATGCTGCAGGAGAACAGGTTTTAGAGTCAGACCCAGACTTAAAAGTCAGCTCAGCCACTTATTAGCTGGGTGTCTATCCCTGGGCTTCCGTGTTCTTATCCCTAAGATGGAAAAATCACCACCTACCTTGAAGGGTTTCTGTGAAGTAGCACAGGTAAAGTACCATCGGGCTGCCTGACATGTAAAGAAGATGCCAAGAACAGGGATATTATTACCTGGTGTTTCTTCACTCCAGCCCAGTCAGCACCCACACCTCAGAAAGGGGCAGCAGGTAGAAATGAAGCTGCAGCTCATCTCACACTGAAGTGCAGGTTAAAAATGAAATCCGGCAGGGCACAGTGGCTCATGCCTGTAATCCCAGCACTTTGGGAGACCAAGGCGGGTGGATCGCCTGAGGTCAGGAATTCAAGACCAGCCTGGCCAGCATGGTGAAACCCGTCTCTACTAAAAATACAAAAATTAGCTGGGCATGGTGGTGGGCACCTGTAGTCCCAGCTACCTGGGAGGCTGAAGCAGGAGAATCTCTTGAGCCCGCGAGGCAGAGGTTGCAGTTGAGCTGAGGTTGTGCCATTGCACAACCTCATTGTGCCTGGACAACAGAGTGGAACTCTGTTTATTTTTCTTTAAAAAAAAAAAAAAAAGAATGAAATCCTTCCTTTGCTGTTGGCCTTGGGGGTTTCCATTTTGGGTTTACGTAGAACTTGTTAGGTGACACAGGTGTTTTTTGAGAAGGTGAGGGAATGAAATGAAAAAATACTGGTAAGTTATTATGAGGTATTCTCTGAAAAAAAATTTTCTACCCACACTAAGGTCTAGTAGTCAGTAGTACCATCCTGTGAGCTGAAAATGAGACCGGGGTTCTAGGGAAGGGCAAATGGGTTATAGTTCACACTCCTGGCTTCCCGTCTCTGTATATTCTATTCCATTGCTGATTCATTTCTAAAAAATTAGAACAGGTATTATATAGGTGCATCTAAATAGTTCTGACATTCTTTCCAGTTGAAACATTTGTTTTATCAGAAAATATTTCCAAAGAGAATATGAGTATTGATTCTACTTTAATTGTTGTTGCTTATATAAAAGGCAGAATGAGGCAGTGCTTAAGCATGTGGATTCTGAAGGTAAGATGACCTGAGTTTCATTCTTGACTGTACTACATGTAAGTTGGGTGAACTTAAGCAGCTTAGCTTCTCCAGCCCTCTATTTCCTCATCTAGAAAATGGGGAAGGATAATAGCAGTAGGGCTATTGAGAGAATTAGGGGACAGAATATACGTAAAGCCCTTAGGTTCTGTAGTGCCCAGCATATGGTAAGGACTCCATAATTATTAGCCAACAGCCCATTTTACTAGGATTTAAAACACCCTATCCCCCATTGAAAATGGGTGGAATTGGACCACAAGTCTTGGCTGATGATGATGATTTGAGGTGTTTTCTCTGCAGAGATGTATGTATTGTCTAGTTTGTTTATGTACCTTTCTCCTACACTTAGTTTTCTACTATATGTATATCTACATGAGGAAGGAAAATATAGACATCTCATCAGGAGTGATTCTGCCATTCATATATTCATATATCCAATAGAAAAAGCCAAATACATTTCAGCAGATGAGATATGAGATGTGGTAAGATAAGAACCATATTTTAGTAGTATATGGGATTTGGGCAATTTCTCTCCATGTGGTATTGGGTTTATACTCTTTGGTTGAAACCTTTGGCTTTCTAATCAATGGCACATTGTAAGTTGAGGAGTTGGGGCTTAAGGTCTTATCTTTGATGGTTGAATGAAACACCAGCCTCTGGAGGTAGTCTGCTCCTGACATCTCAAATTGATCTCTAACCATCTCAGCTAGAACAGGTGATTGCCGGCTCTTTATTCACCAGGAAGGTATATTCAGGTACTGGGTGTTAATATGAGCCACATTGCATAAAGAAGGATTTTGGGGTAAAATATTTTAATAATCACCCTGCCTGTATAGTGCTTTGCAGTATATGAAGCGCTTACACAGAAATCATCTCTCTTCGCACTTGACAATAGTCTGTGAGGCCTGTGCCAAAGAAGGGATAAGCTCTATTTTGCAGAGATGGAAAGTGAGACTCAAAGAGTTGGTAACTTTCCTGAGGGCACATCATAAGTGGTAATAGCTAGGACTAGAGCACAGGTCTCCTGATGGTGAGTTGTGTGTGTGTGTCTGTTTTCCAGTAAACTGTACTTGTACACATGGGGCACCATCTCCAAAAACTCTGACACCCTTTCTGGAGAAAAGAAGTGAGATTGCTTTTGTTCATTTATGCTATGCTTTGAATTAATTAGATCATAAATGAAGCTTTTGTGACAAAGACTCAAGCTAACAGAAGCGTAAAGATGTAAGATTTTTCTCTTTAATATAAAGTCTGCATTAAGAACTGTCAGACGCCCAAACTCTTTATGTTCTGTGGGTCACCCATCCCTTGGGTTTCCATTCCTAAGGAATTGCCCAGGTCCCTGCAATTCAAGATGGCTGCCACCAGGCCTACTTTCCAGGAATCCAGTTTTCATGAAGATATTTTGAAAGTCAGAAGTGGGGGGGATGTTCCTACTTTTAAAAGTACAGCTTGATTGACTGGCCATGATAGCTCACACTTGTAATCCCAGCACTTTGGAAGGCCAAGATGGGTGGGTCACCTGAGGTCAGGAGTTTGAGACCAGCCTGGCCAACGTGGTGAAACTCCATCTCTACTAAAAATACAAAAGTCAGCTGAGTGTGGTAGTGGGTACCTGTAATCCCAACTGCTTGGGAGGCTGAGGCAGGAGAATCACTTGAACCCGGGAAGGGAGGTTGCAGTGAGCCAAGATCGTGCCACTGCACTCCAACCTGGGCGACAGAGCAAGACTCCGTCTGAAAAATAAGTAAAGTACAGCTTGACATTGCACTTGTCACTTTCACTTACGTCTCATCAGCCAGAACTTGGTCATATGTGAACAAGCAATTGCAAAGGAGTGTGGAAATACAGTCTTTATTTTGGGTGGCCATAAACTCAACAAAATCCTGGGGATACTCTTACTATAGATAAGGAGAGAATGAATGTAGAGGGACAACTGGCAGTTGCTGCTATGGTTTTAGTCTTAATAATCCTTTTTTTAAAAGCCTGTAATGCAGCTTTTTAACATAAAACTCTTGAGTTCTGAAATTCTAAATGTATGAAATGGTAAGGGTAGCATCCTAGTACATTGTAGTTTGTGGCACAGTGCAATATCAAAATAATTGCATGAAAACTAGATTTCTATGGAATGGCTCAAGTTCTGAATGGAGACATAATTGACACGTTGTATTTCATGAGAATATTACATTATTGGAGTAATATGAAGTGACTGGGAAATTAATAACTTGAGCAGGAAACCATATGGGGTCAAATTAACTACATCTTAATATTTCTTGCACCTGTTTTCTCCCTTCCAAAGTGTAAAGTCACATTACATTGACATTTTCCTCCCAGAATGCCTTCATTCTTCAGTAGAAGAATGAAGAGAAAGTATTTTGTAGCTGTGAGTTTAGCACAGACAAAATTAAGGCTGTTTGAGGTTAGAGGTATACAGGATGACAGATTGTGTGGGGGTGTTTCTACATATGTGGGTGTCAATATGTTTGTGCTGAGTTGTTTGCAGATTTGGGGGGAGGGCAGGATGTGTGTGTGTGTGTGTGTGTGTGTGTGTCTGTGTGTGTCTGTGTGTGAATGTAGATTTCATGGGTAGTTTCAGTCATTGTGTTTTCTTCCTAATGATTCCTGTTAGGGAGCAGCAGAAAGAAGATGTAGGAAGATCTAGGTAACTGCTTAAAGGAAGGTTTGCGGATGGACTAGTAGTATATGGGTATGTTCATTCAGCCGGGTTAACTGAGGGTCTTTGACGTATGTCCAGCATTGTAAGTCTGGCGAATACTAAGGTGAATAAGTCTAGCCTCTGTCCTTAAAGGGACCATTTGGTTTTGTGGAGCTACATAGAATATAAACAGTTTACTCAAGCAACATGATGAGTCTCTTCTAGAGGAAGTTAGGCAAGCAGAAGGAAGGAGTGCCCAACTCTACCAGAGTCGGTCTAGAGCCAGTTCCCAGAGGATGTGCTTTAGAAAGTACTAGGACCACATACTGTGCCAGGCTCTGAGGACATAAGTATGCACAGATGTGAGGTCTGACCTCAAGGCAGTCAGTCTCTTGAGGGGATAGTTTGTCATCAAGGCCCCTTAGGATCTGGCGCTATCACCTCTCCAGTCCATTTTTAAGAGTCCTCCTCACATACTTACCCTTGACCTCAGGATGATAAACCACTGTCTCTTATCTCTGGGCCTTTGTGCATGCTGTTCCTTCTCCATGAAATGCTTATTGACCTTGTCCTTAGTGTCCTTCAAGTTTCAGGGAGGCTCATCTTCTCTGCAACACCTGCCGTAATAGTCTTACCAAGTCTTAGGGATTTTCTGTTTCACATGTCCACGTTACACACATCTATCAAACACATTGAGTCTCATGTTCTTTGCAGGTATTGCATGGTGGTTTCCTAACTGGGAGCTGCTCTACTATGAACAGCCTTTCCATTTAGCTTTAATCCCTAGCAGTGTCATTGGTTGGCATATATTAGAACCAACAATTAATGCTGGTTGAATCTAACTTGTCACGCTGAAGAGACTGTTTCTTTCACTGCCAGTGAGTTAGACCAGAAGTCTAAGTATTTGACTTTTCCAGTTTACCGGTAGACAGAGATGAAGTGTTTTGGAGATAATGCATTTAAGGTTTGTGAATCTGGAAGGCAAGGTAGTAATACAGCTTTTCATGCTGCTGGATTTTGATGGTCTGATGTCTCAATTAGCAAAAGTTGTATTGAGTACATGTTACAGTGTGTCTGAGCCTGTGCTAGACTTTGAGGGTGATTATAAAGAGGCCAATAAGAAAACATCTAGCCCAGTGCTTGGACACACGTTAGATACTTAATCAGTATTTATTCCATTGTGGGTATAAGGTGTCCTTGTTTTAAAAGCACTTTTCATTTAATGTGGGTGGGGAAAAGCAGGGCAAGGGATCAAGGCACAAAAAGATAAATATCTACAGGAAATAGTAAATAACTGGCCAAAGAGTGAAAACTTAGACAAGGGTATAGTTTTCTGAGGAGGAGAAATCCTTAGGGATGGGGTGACCTGTGGAGAATAGGCACATTCTGAACAAAGGACATCCCAGCGAATGAGAACGGCTTGGGTGGGATCCGGTTGTGGTCAGGGAGCTGTCTAGGGATGTTGGAGACTGGAGGGTTATGTAAGAAGTGATGAGTGATAAGGTAGAAAAATAAGTGGCATGACTTTGTGTACATCTTTTCCTGAGTACATAGATAGTGGTACGTGGAGAGCATCTGTCCTAGGTTATCCTTTATCCAAATAACAAAAAAATGAAAATTTTCTTTTGGGGTTACTCTTTATAGACTTTATATTTGAGTAAGGTATGTATTTGGTTGCTTTAGCTAATGGGGAAATTTAGTCTCTAAAAAATGTTTGATCATTTTGGAAGAGAATTATGTAGACATATTGATGTTTTAAATCTTCACTGATTTGATATTTGCCTCTAAAACGCTCTGGAGAACTGGATTCATATTTATTCAACATGAATGGTAGCTGGTCCAAGGAGGGCTCTTCTCTCCATGATCTGGATGTAAATTATCTAATTCAGCCTCTTCTTCTTTTTTTTTTTTTTGAGACATGGTCTTGCTCTATCATCAAGGCTAGAGTACAGTAGTGCGACCACAGCTTACTGCTTACTGCAGCCTTGGCCTCCCCTGCTCAAGTGGTCCTCTCACCTCAGCCTCCCAAGTAGCTGGGACCACAGGTGTGCACCACCATGCCTGGCCGATTTTTAAATTTTTTTGTAGAGACAGGGTCCTACCACATCGCCTGGGCTGGTCTCAAACTCCTGGGCTCAGGTGATCTGCCTACTTTGGCCTCCCAAAGTGCTGGGATTACAGGTGTGAGCCACCACACCTGGCCTCATTTGGGCTTCTTGAAGATGGATAAAATTGCCTTTATTTTTTTAATTTTAGAGAAAATTACCATATGAGCTATTTATATGCTTTTCTACCATCTGCATTTATATAATCAGGGAATATCAATTTTGTTATCATTAACTTAATTAAAATAAATTTAGGTTACTGAAGCCACTTATAGCTTCCAGAAGCAGATCTTATGTGGTTTTTGGATTACCCTTTTTTATGTTTTTTTTTAATACCATTGATCTATCTGTATTCATATATATGAAATTTATATATATTATATATATATGAATAGAAAGATTTGATCCATTGATCTATCTATATCTATTCATATATATGAATAGAAAGAAGATAGATCAGTGGTATTTAAAAAAAGATATATATGTATATATAACACATATGAAGCAGAAAGTTAACTTTTATCCAAATAATAAATTATTTAGGCTTATATTTTCTAAATTTTTGGTTAGCAAAAAAAAGAAAACTTTAGTGTATCCAGGTTAGGCATTGTCAACTAATGTGATATGTACCAATGGATGACCACCATGGGTCCCTGATCTGATAAGGCCTAGTTTAGTCTCTTCTCCCCGCCTGCCCCGGCCCTCCATGTCCCTGCATTTCTTGTGGTTCACAGACACATAGTCCTCTTACCTGCCCTCAGGCTTCCCAAAGATCTCCCCAGTAGGGTGTCATGCAGGTGTACCCTCCCTCAGAGCTGTGTATTTCCTGATTATCTTTTTCTTACTACCACCCTCCCTGCAAGAAAAATTAATTCCTTGGCTATACTTACAAGGAGTTGTACACTTAAGTTGCCAACCTCTGAAACTGATTGGATTTTTAGGGGAAGTTTCCTTTTCTATGTTGATTTGCTTCTATAGGGTGTACTTCTGATTTAGTGGTATCACTTTCAGAGTGATACCTTGATATTACCCATGCTTGGAACATGTTGTTTGGAGCAAAAGTGAATTTTTTTCTTCATTCTTAAAATCTTTTAAGGTGATTGAAGAATTAATAGTTTGAGACCAGACACAGTGGCTCATATGTGTAATCCTAGAGCTTTGTGAGGCTGAGGTGGGAGGATCACTTCAGGCCAGGAGTTCAAGACCAGCCTGTGCAGCACTGGGAGGCATTGTCTCTTAAAAAAAAAAAGCCAGGTGTGGTGGCGCCAGAGTCTGTAGTCCCAGCTACTTGGGAAGCTGATGTGGGAGGATCACTTGAACTCAGGAGTTCAAAGTTGCAGTGAGTTGTGATTGCACCCCTGTACTCCAGTCTGGGCAACAGAGTGAGACACTCTCTCTAAGGAAAATAATAATAATAATAACTTGGTCATTGTAGTAAGAGTCTGTTCCTGCATATATCCTCTGCAGTATGATGATCTTTATATTTGAAAGCAAAAAACAAAAGTTGACTAAAGGTAAGTTTGAAATTCACAGTTTTTAATAATCAAATTTCTATTTAATACATCAGATTGACTTGCGAGAACTTGACTTACAGAGTAATACCATTACTGCTAAATGGAAAAAAATGTTCTACAAATGAGTTTCAAACATTTCACATGGTGTAATTGTCATCTTGAAAGGGAAAGATTATTCTAATAACATTTTTCTTCAAATTTAGTATATACCTAGCTTTTAACTTTATTGTAACTGGTAATCACCAAAATATATTTAAATTTCCAAGATGACATTAAGTTTTATTTGGATTTAACTCCAAAAAAAGCTGATTAAAATAATTTTTAAAATTAACCTTGAAAAACAACAAAAAGAATAAAAACAAAGTAAAATAAAAAAAAAGCAAACAAATTAAACTTGTTCCTTAAAAAAAACTGTAGTTTCCCCAAATGATCATGCTTGCCTGTTTCAAAACTTGAGCACATATAGCTTCAGGTATGAGTGTTGTTGAGCTCTAAATTCTTTAGTGAGTTTACAGTCTTTTGAAAATTATAGTAATATCTAAACAGTTAATGGGTTTTTGTTTTGCATTGTGTCAGGGTGGTGGGGAACAGTGGTGTTTGTTGGCTAAACCTCAGTCAGCCCACTGGAAACTACTAGAATACTACATACATTTTTAATTAAATAAAAAATAATTTTATGGTATTCCTTGGCTTATCAGAAACACAGTAAAGTATTTGAAAACACGTGTATTGGAATCACAAATTACACATTGCAAAAGCTCTTTAATTTTCAACAGCTAAATTTATTTCAGCATCTGGGTTGGTAACTAATTTTCATGACCAACACAGTCTTCCTCCAACATTTCAAACAAATTCACCAAGAATCTAACTCTTTGTCTTGAAAGGAATGTTTTAGAAAAAGTTGACAGTTGTTAAAAATGGCACATGGCCCCTAGGGATTTCTTTAATCCTGTGTATTTCCCTGGCTGTACTCCACAAGGCAGGTTGGGCTCCAGTTTAAGTCTTATAGAGAAACCCTTGTGCGCCCTGCACATACAGGTGACAAAGTTCTCTGTTTCCATCTCTCTCACTGGCTTCCTGTATGCCTGTCAACTCCGTTGATATCACCACTATGAATAGCACCTTTAATATCAAACACCATTAATAACACTTTTTATTCATTAGGGACTTTTTAATTGACCAATCACTTTCATGTACTAGGTTCCATCCCATCTTCGTGACTACAAAGAATTGGGACAGTTTTGTGTTGTTTTTTTTTTTTAATACCTTTCCCACACAGTTAAGAACCATAAGTCCCCAAAAAAGTTATTAAATACCTTTACAAGGCCACATTGCTATTATGTGGCAGAGCCAGAACTAGAATAATCTATTTTTTAATGCTGAGTTCATTTTATTTCCCCTCTATAGCAATGGTTCTTGAGGTGTGGTCTCTGGACCAGCAGCCTTAGCATCATCTGGGAATTTGTTAGAAATGCAGATTCTTAGGCCCTCCCCTAGTGAATCAGACCTACTGAATCAAAACCTCTCAGGGTGGGGTTCACCACCTGTGCTTTATATAAGCCCTTTCGGGAATTCTAATAAGTTTGAGAACCACTGTGCTAGAGGACTGCTTATTTAAAGAGAAATGGTTACAGGGGATGAGAACAACTTAAAGACAGAAATTATTCCGTGTTTATAACTGCACTTTTTTGGGTGCTAAATGTAAATAAGAGTATTATCTGAGCATCTACTGTGTATAAAGTTTGTGCTAGCCACTTTGGATAAAGTGGAGAACAAGTCAAATGTGGCTCCTGCCCTCACAGAATTTATATCCTGGCCAGCGAGAGACTCCAAACCTTCTATTAAGTTTGGGGGTGGGATGAGGGATCAGAGAAGAAGCCTTCTTTGGGCCTTTGGTTTAATGACTGTTTCTAAAAGCACCAAGCTGCTTCTTCTAGGGCCTTTGTACATGCTGCTTTTTAAACCTGCAAAGCTTTCTTCCCCCTGCACCTGGTTAACTCCTTCTCCTTCATATCTCAGCTTAAATGTCACTTCTTCAGATTCCTGAACCCATTCACAGAGATGCGAAAAACAGCTTCTGATACAGAAGATCTGAGATGGGAACTAGGAATCTGCATTTTTAATAAGTGCCTTGGGTGATCCTGATGCAGCAACAGGGAGGCGATCCCTCGAAACAGAGAAGGGCTGCTGTTGCATGTGGTGAGGCATTCAGGGCCTTGCACACAGCAAGGCTGATAGTAATGAGAATAAACCCAGGGGTGGAAAGGAGAGATTCCACAAAGGTGGAGTACTTGGACTTGTTTGCTGAGTCCTTCTTCCCCTAGCTTTCTCACAGTGAAGAATAACTCCAAGGTTGAGCCTGGGAGAGTGCTTCTCCCATGGTTTGGAATGTAGAAATGGGAACACTGGGATTCTAGGCTATGGGCTGGGCATGGAGAAAAACATCAGAAGGATGAGCTTTTCAGCTTGAGTCGATGGGGTTTCTACATAGAAAATATATTTTAAACTAGTGCTGTCTAAAATAGAAATACATGGAAGCCCCATATCTAATTTTAAATTTTCTAGTAACCTCATTTTTTAAAAAGTTAAATAAAAGGTAAAATTAATTTTAATAATATGTTTTACCTAAGTTAATATATAAAATATAACCATTTCAACATAAAATCAATATATAAAGTTATTAGTGAGAAATATTTTACATTCTTTTTTAATACTAAGTCTTTGAGATCCAGTGTTTATTGTATGCTTCCAGGGTATCTCATGCTAAATTTTCAATGGTGAAAATTAAATGCAGTCCTAACAAAACAAGAGGGTGAAATATTTTTACACTACTTCAGTTTTTAATCTTAATGTTAATTAAAGTTAAATTAAAAGTTCAGTTTTTTTAGTCGCCTTAGCGACATTTCAAGCACTCATTGCCACGTGTGGCTAGTGGCTACTATGTTGGACACAAATACAATTGTTGTGAGCAGTTGCGGGATTCAGTCAAAATCTTTTCTCACCTCTCTCTATGTTCTAAAGTAGGAGCTGTACTTCATTGAGGATATGGTTTAAATTTTGGATTACAGATTTTTGAACAAACATTTTAAGGTGGTGAGGAGTAAACCTAACCTAAGCCCAGTTATTATTATTTTTTTAGTTGCTTTAAGAATAAAAACAAATAGGGCAAATGTTTGTATGTTCTGTAAAGTGACTGGTACACTGTGTAAACTCAGGTACTTGGACCCACTACGCCTTTGGGTAAGCAAGTAATGGATGAATGAAAAAGCCATATGGATCCTTATTGAGTGTACATTTTATTTTATGTAGTAGCTATTATAAATGTTTTGGGAATTCTAGAAAAGAAAGCCCTTGTTTTATTTTCCATCAATCAGCTTTACAAAAAGACTTGAAAAAAAATAATCAAGATCCAGCTGGAATCTTTTTTTTTTCTTTTTTTTTTACCAGGCTGTAGTGCACTGGTACAATCTTACTACAACCTCCGCCTCCCAGGTTCAAGTGATTTTCCTGCCTCAGCTTCCTGAGTAGCTGGGATTACAGATGCACACCACTACACCCAGCTAATTTTTGTATTTTTAGTAGAGATGGGGTTTCACCATGTTGGTTAGGCTGGTCTTGAACTCCTAACCTTGTGATCCGCCTGCCTCAGCCTCCCAAAGTGCTGGGATTACACGTGTGAGCCATCATGCCTCAGCTTGCTTAAATGCTCTAGTGTAACTGAGTGTGTTGTGAAAGCAATTGATGAGTCTTTGCTGAATTCTTCTAGATGTACCAGGCAGCAATGTAAGCCCATTGCAAAGTATTCCTCCTTTCTGGTTTTCTTTTCCATTTCCTGATCTGCACAGTTTCCAAATTCTTAATCCAAGTCCTAAAGAGACTAGGACCTTGACATACCTAAATATCTAGAACCACATTAAAAAACTAAATAAAAGGAAACAGGTAAAATTAGTCTTAACAGAAATCCAGGCATGTCAAAGTCCTAATCTCTTTAGAACTTGGATTAAGAATTTGAAATTTTGCAGATCAGGAAATGAATGAAGAAAATTTGTATTAGTAATGTTTATTTTCAACAGACTTTTAAAACTTGAGTGCGAGATTCTGCCACATGTTCATATTTTATGCTACACTCTCTTATAGGCAAATTTATGGTACAGCACATTTGACATATCACTTATGCTGTCTCAAATACATCTTCACAGATAAACTCTACAAATGAGTTTCATAAAATGACGCACTTTGCTTCCCAGAGGGGATGTGGCTCAGGAGGCTAGGTTCCTGTGTGTGAGATTAGGTTATAGGAAGGTTTTCAGGATCCTCCTCTTGTAGGTTGTAGATCGGGAAGAAGTAGAAGTGATATAAAGTGATAGTAAAGGAAAACTTAATTTATTGTGGGATACCATATTTTAGTTCCCAGCAAAGAAGGATGTCAGGTTTAAGCAACCAAGCAAACATTTCTACTCGTAAACCAGTTTAGTAACTAGAAAGTAGGGGATTGATTGGAAACCACACAGGCTGTTCTGCCCCTCTAGGTGTACTCGGGTTTTTGTTGCAAATCAGGATGCTTTGTTAAATTCATTTAATGTATTTGACAGGATTGAGCCAAGCACTGCTTTAATGCTGTTGGTATCATAGTGAACAAAATATATGTCTGCATGGAGCTTATACTCTGGTGGGGAAAACAGACTCTAATACGCACAAACAATATGCATTCTCATTTCAAAGTAGTTAAGTGCTATGGAGAAAGTGACAGAATGCTGTTTTACAGGGGATAGTGAGGAAAGTTCTCTAAGAGGAAGAGACATTCAGGCAGAGACCCGAATGAAGTGAGGCAGCAAGCCTGTTCCAGGCAGAGGGAGGAGCCAGTGCAAAGGCCTTGAGGTGGGAGTCTGCAGGCGACAGCAATATGGGTGCATCGGGGAGGAGGAGCCTAGGAGATGATATTGGAAAGGTAGCCAGGAGCCAGATCATGTAGACTCTATACTGTAGAGCTTTGCCTGCTTTTGACTTTTTTTCTGAGAATGATAGAAAGCCATTGGAACATTGAAACTTCAATTTCATCTTAACCTTTTTTGGGTGAATGTCTTTGGCAATCTGGCAAAACCTGTGGGACCCTTTGCAGAATAATGTTTTTAAATGCGTAAAATCCAGTGGATGTCAAAGAGACCATTTTTATGGAAATACATAGACGAAGGCCCCCTGTAAGAGACACTCATGCTCTGATTTACATTTTTAAAGGATTGCTTTGACTGTTAGAAGGAGAATAGACTGTAGGAGCCGTGAATGGAAGCCCCAAAACCAGTGAGATGGCGGGGCTGAGAGCAAAGCTATTTTTATTTCTCCTACAGGGCAGTGGACTCAGAAGTAGGGTTGTGCAACAGTCTTTTTGAAGGCAAGAAGAAATATGTATGACTTCTATTTATATTTAATTTATTCTCATTCATTTTAATTGGTCTATTGAATATATATTTTATAATATCCTAATAGGACATTAGTACCTCTGTATGATTCATGAATAAGCCTACATATATCATAGATGCATGCTCAAAAAGTATTTATGGGAGTGTTTTTTGATCAGTCAGTTCTGATGATCATGATATAGGGAGAGTGACCCTGTAAGAAACTAACAAAATGCCACACTGGTTTAGACCACATTCCGTTTCAGATGAATTTTGTGGGAGAATGTGAGTTCTTGTAAATGTCAGTTCTGTTTCTCAAGCACCCTTACCTCTCCCTACCAGCCCTCATCCGGCTATAAATCTGTTTTCACCTGATCAGAGCTACTGTCACCTCTGAGGTGGCGTGTACTCCCCCAGGGAAACAAGTATCCTAGGGTTGTTGCCAGACAGAGAAAGTGGTTCTTGATATTCCCCCTAACATTTAGGAGGTCCTGAGGGTGTCCTCTGACTCTAGCATTGTCAGCTGTGGGGCATAGCCTCGCTGCCTCACCCATCCTCTGTGTGGTATCCTTGCCTTCATTCACATGCCGCTCCTGGACTGGAATCCTGGGTTTTTAAGAATCTCTTCCATCTACTTGTCTCAGACCACTCTTGAGCATCTTTGTTCACTCTAGTGGTGCAGTGAGCTGAACAGTGCGCCTCATTCCAAGTGCCATACAGCATGGTGTTGTGCAAGGCCATGGCAGTTTCTGTTTTATACCCAGGAGAAGTATCTGGAGTGGAGAAAGGAGACAAGGGAAGGTCAAAGAAACGAGAGTAAAAGAGAAGAGCTGATTTTGCTTGAAACCTGATCTAGTACCACTGACTTGCGGTTTTCCTCCCTCTCATAAAGAAAGCCTTTCTTTTTTTGTTTTATAAAGAAAGAAATTCAGCCTTTGATGAAATGAGCAGAAATCTTCAGGTAGGCTTTTAAGGATGAAAACAAATGTATCATGGCTAGAGGTAGGTCCACCCCCCAATATCAAGCCGTGGCTGTTGCTGTTGAGGGAGATGCAGTCTTGGCCAGGCTGAAAATACTGACAGAAGAATTTCCCCGACCTGCCTTTCCATGGGAATTGGCTTATAGAGGTGGGTATAGAACCTGGAAATAAGGCCAGTCTAACTCCACAGTTCCTGTGCCCTAAATATAAAGTCATATTCCCAAATCCTTTGTATATATTTTTTTCTCCTCCTCTGATTTGGGAACGCTGCCTTCAGGCGCTGCTCCTTCATTGGCCTTCCTTGATTATTTTAAATTTTCTATTAGTGAGTATGTGCAGGAATGGCAGCTTGTCGGTAAACTAGCCAGATGGTGGGAAAATAGCTTGATAAATCACTATAATAGTAACCTGGCTAAAATATCAGGGCACAAAGAGCCTGTCCTCAGCATTATTCTGAATAGTGATTGCTGCAAGCAGGAAACAATGTCAGGTGATAAGATTCAGAGCTAAGTCAAGCTATCTGCAGTTTCTCAATAGTGGACATAGCCACGAGGACACTGAAATAGCTCCTGGGTTGGATAGTTGGTTGGTACTGGGAAGTAACTAAGAGTCTAATCATTTTCTAGAAAATAACTATATTCTTGATATTATTTGTCACAACTAGTTAAAGGAATTAAGCAAGAGGAAAAGCGAACAGTTTGAAATAGGAAAAAAAATGCCCAAAGATATTCACTTTAGTCTTCTGCATTTCCTCTGCCCTTCCTGTGTCCTTCAGAATGTGGTTGCCTGTGATGGACAAGTCAGTTCGATTATGGGATTGATTCTGGGGACTAGATGTCTCTCTGCTTGTTGCTGTAGAGTTTCATGGGATTTCCTAGGTGCCTCATTGCATTTGGGGTGTGTTTGGTCCCCAAGGTTCCAGGAACCTCCAGTTTTGCTTTCATTTGACGGCCTTCGTGGGTGGAGGGCATTTTGAATTTCCAAAGTCTTATGTGCCTCATTCTCCTGATTTGGTTTGTGCCAGATTTCCCCTGGAGATAACAGAGCCTACTGGGTGATCAGCGGCATTAAATAAATGATGCTGGCCCGTCTCTCCTACAGGGTACTGGGATCTCTTACTTCCCCTTCTGTGTCCTTCTCATACAGAGCAGTCCTAAAGAACACTCCATATTTTGGATTCATTCTCCATCGGTATACTGAAAAAATACTTAAAATTTAAAAAGACTCTCTGTTTCTAATATTTCAGATGCCCAGAATGTGTCTAGACTTGGCTGTCTGGAGCCACGAGCTCTGAAGGTTTTTATTGACAGCTAGTTAGGTCTGTCTTTCTAGTAACCTCTGTGAACACAGGGAGAGGAAAGGTAGTTGAGACAGGAACTGCATGCTGACTGCATGCAAGGCTGAACAAACCTGCTATACGCACAACTGATGGAAACCTCACAATTAACATGGGTTTATTAATAAGCTCACCCTCATTTAACAGACAAATACACTGAGGTCTAGAGTCTGGAATGAACACAAAAAGATCCCAAGTATGCCGACTCTCAAGTTCATGTGGCACCTCCACTTGGCTGCCTTCTCTTCAGCTACCACATCTTTTCTAAACTTTTGGCTTAAAGGAGCCAGAAGGTGAACTTTTAACACTGCTCAGTGATTCTTCCTCTTTTTTTCCTGGTTTCCAAAACTGAATGGGTTTCCTCCTGTGCCTCCAGCCCTCCTTCATGTCCTCTTGGTTCCCTTTAAAAGAAATGCCCGTGTTTCTCGTTCCCCTTCTCTGTGGGTCTTACAGAGCAGTGGCTCACTAGGGCACCAATTTAATGAAATAAAAATTTCAAGCATGTTTGGTTTGATTCTAGGTGATACAAATAAAGAATTGTGAGTGCTTTGTAGTCAGATTTAAAAGGAAGGGGAAAGGTGGAAAGAAGAAAGTAGGTCAAGTATAGTACCTGGGTAATGTCTCCTTCAGGGCTGCCTAGTAAAGATTGAGCTTTTAAAAGTGGGGAAATAATGGGACAGCCATCGTTCTTTGGCACCTAGGTATCCTGAAATTTTGAGTTTGGTAATTTTTAATGCTTATTATTTATGTGACCCTTACATATGCCAGGCATCGTTCTAATTAATATATAATAATGCATGTGTGTTGACTTATCTTCTCTAAACCCTTTGAAGTATCTGTTATTATTATCTCTAGGAAAACAGGCACAGAAAGGTTTATTAACTTGCCCAAGGTCAGACAATTAAGGACAGAACTAGAAGCTGAGCCCAGGAAGTTTGGCTTTAAAGCTCTTAACCACATACTAACCTGCCTCTCAGTGACAGGGCTCAGTAACTCAGCTTCATGATTTCACAGGTTTCCAAAGATTATTTTTCTTTTTAATTAGAACCAGTCCACTGTACATTTGGAAGGGTAAATATTTGTCATGTTTGGTGACAGACGTGATGAGTTAAAAAAAGGTCTAAGGCAAAGTCATGTACTTGCTCTTACATATCCTTCCATCTGTATTTACTGTGCGAAAAGGTCACTTGAACACAAGTGTTTGAATTTCATGCTTATAAGCAGCTTCCCTATGGCTAAAACCTCGCTCTCCAAATTGATTTAAAAAATATTTTACAATAATGTATATTGTTCTTTAATATGAGCGCTCTGCAATTGTTAAGCTATGAGCTTCATAACTCAGACTTTTGTGATAGTATTTTCCATAAATGCCAGGAATTGTCAAGTGATTTTTGTTTTACTCTCAAATTGTAGTCCTTTCTCCTCATTGTCCATCCATCACATTTACTGGAAGGAACAGTGGCTCTGGGAGACCTAAGCTGTTTGCTTTGTCAGTCAGCTACCTGGCTTCAGCTTGTGGTAGGAGGGAAGAGGAGGTAGAAGACTAAAAAGCCTGAAATGGCAAATGACTGTAGATTCTGGAGAAAAATAGAATTAGAAGCATTTGTGGTTCAGATGAAAATAGCACATTTCCTTTCTGCCTGGACTGTGGGGGTGAAAGTGCTCCGGGGAATAGAAAATAAATAAAAATTGATCCTTCACCAGTCAAAGGAAATGCTCTGACTCTGGGAACTGAAATGACAGCTCCAGATTTGAGGATCTGGTGAAACCACTTTTGAAGGTTAACAAAAAAGAAAACAAAAAACAAAATACCAGGAGACTTGGAAAAAAGAAAACAGTGGGGTACTATGTTAGGAAATCTAGTCTTTCAGGAATGATTTAAACAGCCCTTTCCCAAGCCTGACCAGCAGGCAGCACAGGCTGGTCGGGTGTGAGTCCCTTTTGTTCCTGCTGCTGACCACGGTCCTTCCATCTCTTCTTGCAGGTGAGAAGCCTTACAAGTGCTCATGGGAGGGATGCGAGTGGCGTTTTGCACGAAGCGATGAGCTCACGAGGCACTACAGGAAACACACAGGTGCAAAGCCCTTCAAATGCAACCACTGCGACAGGTAAAGAGAAGTAGAAGCTGATGGGCTGGAGAGGAGAGATGGGGAAGTGGGTTGGAGGATGAGCTGCACCTGTGTGCTTGGACGATCAGCTTTGACTCACAGGCACTTCTGGGAATGCCTTTGACTTCTCCATGGAGAGAAGAGGGGGTGCCCTCTTGCATGAAATCAAGAGATAGTGTGAATTCTTGGTTCGGTTACACAAGCATTTACTGAACACTATTGAGCCAGGAGTGGTGTTAGTCATTGGGTATCTGTGACAGATGACTTCAGTATAATATGAAAATGGGTGAGATAGAGAATGGTCACCTGTAGGGATGTCTGATCTTTGTATCAACATCAATACCACTTTCCCTCATCTTTAGTAACAAGAAAGAGTAGAAAGCTTGCTTAAGGGAAGGAAGGTTAGGGTTCCTATAACTCTAAGGCTTGTCTCTGAAGCATTATTGGAAATGCATTGTACTGAAGAGAGTTCCCAGTCTTTAGGGGCCCAGATCTTTCTTTCTTCCTTGAAAACAGGTAAAAGGGTGCAAAAAATGATGAGGCTTTGAGAACTTCTCCTGTAATTCAATTTTAAGCCTTCCGCGTTTGATAGTAGAAGAAAGAGCACGTAGCAACAGATACTACCCAAGTAATAGTATCTGACAGCTCTGGCATTATCAACCAATAAACCCCAAACTGGAGACTCTGCAGGCCAAGGTGAAGGCAGGATTAGGTTTAGACGTAATCAAATAACGGGCTTGCATCTGAGCGTGTTATCCTTCTAATCCTATTTCTGTGTTTAAAAGGAAGCTTAAGAAAATTAACCATCTTTTTAATGCAATACTAAAGGTCTCAGTTATGATGGGAAAAATGCTTCTAATACGATAAAAGCCCCTGAAAGCCTCTGGGTTCCCCAGCTTGCAGGATGGCAGCAGGGGCCTGGCTTTTCTTGGGAGGAAATGTGATCGCTTTTGCATCCTGCCACCCCTAGTCCCTGTACCCCACACCTCCCCTTCACCAGACCTTCCTCTGTAGTAGAATTTGTTTGGTGAATAGGGAAGGAGTGTCCAGACTGGGCACGTTGGCTCAGTGCTCCCTTAGGGTGCTTATAAAGGAGCAGTTATGTTTTTCTTTCTTTTTTTTTTCTCTTCTTCCTGGAGAAGCTATTTTCCTCTTATCTTCATTCTCTAAATACTAAATAAAGACCCCATGCCTCCTGGAGCCCAGAGATAACCTCCCACTCCAGGGGTGAGGAAGTGTACTTCATGCAGTTATTGCCTCCCATTCCCTTGGAACTCTGTTCTGCTACCCAAGAATACAAGTCATTGTTTAATTTCCATCCATTACCTAGAAGTCCTCCTGTATTTACATGAATCAGCAACTGTCTTCTACAGAGTGTGCTCCAGGAGAGTTTCTCCTTATTCTCCATCTTCTATTTCCATCTCAAGTTTTCCTGCTTTGTGCCTCTCTCACTCTAGCTAATAAAGAAGAGCTGCAGGTGGTGAATTTCTGCCCACAGTCTTTTGAAGGAGAGGGTTCTGTTATATCAACTGGGACCGAGATGAATTCCTTGTGAGGGGTCAGAGTGTGATGGTAGCATGTTCATACAAGTTGCCCAGCTCTGAAGGGTGTGGAGGCTATTACTTGGAGATTGTGAGCATTATGGGTTGCCATAATTCTTGGATGTGGACAGAGTTCTTATGGGGAAATTACCAAAGTTAGTATTCCACTCTTCAAATCAACTGACTTATTGAGAAATTTACAACCTTCTAGCAGTTGATATATTTGGATTTAATCCAGTCTTTTGTATGATTTATGTGGAGAAATATTCCAAACCCATTGGTTATTTCACTGAAAGATGCCAGAGATGGGTGGTTTGGTTAGTCTTTTGCTTTGTTTCCTTCACCAAAATACACTACGGTTTCTGGAGCTAGAAATTTGCTGAGCAGATGGTACAAATTCTGCGACATGGTGTTTGGGGGAGATTAAGTAGATCAACGTCCTGTGACACAGGCCAACGGTGCATTTTTGACAACGTCAGAAATGAGCTGTATTCTCATTAGTGTCTCATGACAGGCAGCACCTTGGCGTTTCAGTTGCAGTGATTGTGCTAAGAATAGCCAGGTCTAGGAGGCAGCATGGGGAATTGGAGTGGTCCCAAAGCAGATGAAAGGAAAGCCTGGAGTGACCGGGAGTTGGCATTCCTTTGAAGACGTTTACCTTGAGAAACAGAGGGCATCTGTAGCCCTTGGCAGGACACTGCATCCTATTGATACCACAGTATATATGAGTGTACCACCCCTTGCCTCTCAAAATTTGAACACTCACACTGCCCTATTTAGAAGCTAAACAGGGTTTGGACTTCTTTCCTTAAGCATGTACCAAGTCTAACGTATGCTTTTATTTTGCCTATAGGGTAGTTTTAAAAAATTCATGACGTTTTTGGTTTGGTTTTTTTTTTTTTTGGCCAACATTTAAAATCGTTAAATGTCACACAAAAAAGTTTGTATTTCTGGTGTTGTCTGGAAAAATCAGATTTGGCCACAGTGGGCTCTCATTCCCATGTGGCTGTAATTGGCTGGAGCTGAAGAGCAATCATTACCCATTTGCCATAGCCATGTGATGACTGTTTCTCCACTGTTCCCACCACTCCCTATGGCTCCACAACTCAAAGGCAAGCCATTGGTTGCCAAATATTATCCCACTTTCTGTTGTTTCTTCTTATAAGAAGAGCTATACTTCTTTGTATCCATACCTTATCAGAAGTAGAAACAGATAGTCCAAGAGTGCTGTGTTTCTTATACTTGGCCCACGGTACTTACTTTATCTGCCTGGCCTTACAGACACTGGGCTTTGTGACTTCTGGCTTCAGGTTTGGGTTTGGAAAGAGAGCACAGTAGTAGTGTCATTTCTTCACCATCTGACTGGAGAGTGCAGCCCTCATGTGACCAGTGGCTAGAGGGATAAGTGGTTTTGCAGTCCACAGAGTGGAAGGCTGCTAATGTGGTAAATAGGGCTCAGTTTCCAGCAGTGGTAACATGCAGGCCCTCATTCTACTGACTGAATCAGCACAGTTATAATCCAGAGAGACTGCTACTAGTGCATTTTGACCTTTAGGTCAGCCCACTTATAAGTGGTAAGAAATACCAGCCCGGATCATAGCCCCTTGGTCACCTAGGAGATTGCTGTTGACTTAATCCCCATGTGACTTTAGTGTGCTTCTTTCCCTCCCTCCCTCCCTCCCTCCCTTCCTTTTGAGATGGAGTCTTGCTTTGTTGCCCAGGCTGGAGTGCAGTGGCACAATCTCGGCTCACTGCAACCTCCGCCTCCTAGGTTCCATTGATTCTGCTGCCTCAGCCTCCTAAGAAGCTGGGATTACAGGTGCCCACCACCACACCCAGCTAATTTTGTATTTTTAGTAGAGATGGGATTTTGCCATGTTGGTCTGGCTGGTCATGAACTCCTGACCTCAGGTGATCCACCCCCCTCAGCCTCCCAAAGTGCTGGGATTACAGGCAGGAGCCACCACACCAGGCCTTGTGTGCCTTTTTCATGAGCAAGAGAAATGACTGTGGGGTTGACTAGATCTCCATTATGCACAAATTTCAACCATTAAGAACCTTCTTATTTAAGGTCACCTGGCTGCTGTTATAAATACCCTCTAGGGGTATATTGCCCTTAAAATTATTTGATCCTGCACTTCTAGATGCCAAGTTTATCTATTACCTTTTACTATTCCTATGTGGAATTCAGTAAGTATAAATTAATAAGGATAAATTAATCAAGACTAAGTTCCTTGCTGGGGTATCGAATTTAAATTAAAACCTCAGTAGTGAGGGACCTGGTCTAATCCTAAGCATCATGTGTTTTTTTTTTCCTTTTGGAATTTAAACAAATAATGATGCTCATTTGATTCAGCAGGGGTTCAATTACATTTCATACCATGTTAAAGATTTGGTTTACTTTTTTCCACTTTTTTTACCTTGAATTTGAAGGATAAAAGGAAATGCTTGTACATATATCATTAAATACCCAGTAATTGGTAAAGGCAGAAACAAAGCCAAGCACATACATTACTGAGTGGTTTTTTTCAAATAAAGTTCTGTATCAAGAATACTAATTTCCCGTGAGTTCTTAGGATATAGAAAGGAAAGGAAAGGGGTTTCCCACTGCCAGGCCCTCTCTTCGCTCCTCACCGTCTCAAATCCCTGCGTTCCTCTTGGACAGGCAGGCTTCTGGGCGTCTGCGTTGTTGCTCTCTCACAGGTACTTACTCCTCAGGCCGGACCAGCTCAACCTCAGGATTAATTTTCTAGTTGCCGCCTTGACCACTTGCCACAAATTTAATATCATGTTTATTTACTTTTCAAGTTTATCATCTTACAGTTCTGTAGGCTAGAAGGCCAACATAGGTTTCACTGGGCTAAACTCAAGGTTTTGGCAGAGCTGCATTTTTTTCTGGAGGCTCTAGGGGAGTACCATTTCCTTGCCTTTTCCAACTTCTAGAAGCTGCCCACATTCCTTGGCTCGTGACGCCATTCCTCCATCATTAAAGCTATTGAATTTTTCTCATGCTCACATCTCTCTGGTTCTTTCTTTCAATTCCCTCACCCACTTTTAAGAACTCTTGTGATGGCATTGAGCCCACCCAGATAATCCAGAATAATCTCCCTCTTTAATGTCAGCTGATTCATAAACTAATTGCATCCATAACTTTTAATTCTTTATTATGTAACCAAACATAGTCCCAGTGTCTGGGCATGAAGTGTAGACATTTTGGAGGGAGCATTATTCTGCCTACCAGAAGATCCTTAAATTGAAAGCCCAGCTCTCCCTTCTTCTCAATGTGGCTAAGCAGATGTGGGTAAGAGTGTGGGCTCTGGCATCAGACTACCTGTGTTCAAATCCTGCTTTGACCTCTTTCTGATGAATATTTTATCTGGTAGTGGGAATAAGAATGGTACCTTCTTTATAGGAATCTTAGTAAAGATGTTTCATTTAAAAAAGAAATACCTACAAACAGAATGTCCCAACTTGGATCTTCTTTCTCCAGGTTGTTGGGATAAAAGAAAGAGGAGAAGAGGGAAAAAGAAGGAAGAAGGAAGGCAGGGAGGAAGAGAGGGAGGGAGGGAAAGAGAACAGGCAGTGGGCAATACTGAGTTGTACCCTCAGGATAAAACAGAGTTATACCATTTAGAAGCTGAATTCCCTGCGGGCTATATTGCTTTTTCTGTGTACCAGTGACATGGAGTACTAGTTTTAAAGAAAACTTAGTGGCACTGTTTTACAGCAAACCAAACCCCCTTTAGAGGCATCTCTAAGGGATTATCTAAATATCTTCCTCATACAAAGTCAGGGTGGGAAGAAAATAAGTGGGTATAATTGGAATTGTTATTATGCAGCATGTCATTGGATTAGATGGTTTTCTGTTGTGTTTTTTTCATTTTTATGTGGTTTTCGTTTTAGCTTTGTCCCATTTCACTTCATTTCTTTGGAGTTTTATCCTACACATGTACCTATTTAAGGAATGGACACAAACAGGAGGTATGGAGAATGTTGAGGTCAAGGGAAAGGGTGGATATTTTTTGTTTGTTTTAAGAATGAACAAACATAGGGAAATCCTGCAGTAAACAGGAAACCCTGCTAACCTGAACAGCGCAACTTGCTAACATTCTAACAGGAGCTTTGGGGCTGTAAGGGTGTCTCAGGCTTCACGGAGCCTGGAAACTTTCTCACAGGTAAGAAAGCAGCTAGTTTCAGGCGAATGGTCTAGGGGGAAAGCATATACTCAGAGCTAAGAATGACTACTGTCATGTAGGCTGACTTCACTGGGTTTTCATTCAGAACCTGAGATCGAAGCCTACAGGGATTTGGAAACACCCACACTATTAGTTACAGATACAGAAACCTGACCTAGACTGCAGTTAGCTTCCAAGGGTATTTATGAGCTCAGGTAACTAAGAGGATCAGAATTAGATTTGTCTTTAGGCTTGGTTGGATCCAGCTTCTCTGTTATGATCATCAGAACTTGTTCTGTTCCCCAGATTCCCTTTTTCTCTGTGGACTTCATTCTCAAGCCAACTCTTTCCCGCAATGGCAATATAGATACCAGTCGCTCCAGGATCACAGTGGAAGGAGAACTGCTCTCTTCCAATAATATTTCAGTAGATGTCCCAGGGCTGGCTCTCATTGGCCTTTTCAGGTCACCTGACTGTTGCTTAGCAGAGTACTGTGGCCACAACTTCAGCCTCACACAAATGAGAATGCAGAAGGGTTGCTACCTAGGAGAAGATCAAATAGCTGGTGTTAGAGGAAAGAGGAAAGATGATGACCACTGGATCCACTCTGCCATGAGGAAGGCACTAAATTATGGGCCTTAGGCTCCAAGAAACACCTTAGCCTCAGTTTCCTTCACCCCCCTCCTCGCTGCCCCCAACACACACACACACACACAAAGGGTGAGAATACCTACCATGGAGGGAATAAGAATGGTACCTTCTTTATAGGAATCTTAATAAAGATGTTTCATTTAAAAAAGAAATACCTACAAACAGAATGTCCCAACTTGGATCTTCAACTGAGGATGGCGTGATATTGGGAAAATCCCTAGTGCAATGCCTGCATATCGTAACATAGTAACTATGAGCGCCCTTCTTCATTTCTTTTTTTTTTTTTTACTTGAATATGGAGTGTCTTATAAGCCTATAAGTATCACAAGCGGTATTTCTAGGCTTTCATTGTAAAGCTTAGGATTGAAATCTGGGTGTTGAAATTTCAGAGTTCCACCCTTTGATGATAGAGACTAATTATTCTTTATTGTATTTACAGTATGCGGGCATGACATGGGTTTCAAAAGCACTTTCCCATTCTTCTTTAATTATCACAATTATGATCATAACAGTTAACATGCACTGAGATCCTACAATGTGCTAGGCAGTATTCTGAGTACCTTACATAGATCATCTCATTTAATCCTCACAACCCACCTATGAGGGAAACACTATAATTATTCCCACTCTACTGAGGAGGAATTAAAGTACAGAGAGGTTAATGTGCTCTGAGTCACACAGCTATTGGAAGAGATGGAATTTAAACCCGAGCATTCTGCCCCTTAAACTTACCTTCCCAACACATAGCCCTGTTTCTCAATACATGTGTACTGTCTATGTGTGAAGTAAGGGAAATTATTTCCTAAGGAGTGATGCAAGTCAAGCTGTTTGCTGGGAGCTCTCTAATACCCTTGTTGTTTATATCTCCTAGGTGTTTTTCCAGGTCTGACCATCTGGCCCTCCATATGAAGAGACATATCTAAAAAACCGAAAGGCCAGAGTTGCCGTGGCATCGGCCAGTGTCTAAAGGAAATGCCGTGAGGCAGGGGGCTGGACTTCAGGCGGGACTCGTTGCCTCGCAGAAGAAAGTTCTCACTTATAAACCTCTGTACACACGCAGACACACACACATACACACACTCACACCCAGACCAACACACATATACACTGTCATGCACTCAACTATATTTAAAATATATACGTCTATTCTTTATGCCTTGCCCTAGCCAGATGGAAGAAGATAAGGAAACCAGGTGAACTCAGCAAGGCAGACTGGCTGCTTACTTCAGCACTATTGGAATTATTTCCCGCTGTTGCCAATGGAAATCAAAGAAAATGGATGTGACGTTTCTGCAGGTGGACGGCAGTCCGAGGGGCTTATTTAACTTGCTTCTCAGTGCAACTTGATAGGAGAATCCAGCATCTTAAAGTTGCATATGTGTAGCACTAATGTTTCTTTTTAAATAGTTGGGGGAAAATGACCTAGAAAACCAAATTGCAGTTTGGTAGCCAAAATTAACTCTTGGTTTATTTGTCCTTTGTGTGTGAAAAGTCCTACTATTCCGTGCGTCAGACTTCCTCACAGAACTGTTGATTGGTTTTGGTTCTTCTTAGTACTATTGAGATCTTTCGCGTCGATCCCAACGGCCTTAGCAGCGGCAGACTCTGGAATAACACCTTACACCTTTCTGGCCTGCATTTCTGTAGACTTCACTCTCAAGGGAGGAGTTTTCTTTTCTTACTTTTTGACTCTTGCACACCATATGCACTAGGGATTCTGGAAACTTCTAGCATGACTGCAAAATGGCCAAGAGAATAAAGTCCTTGATGATAAATCACAGTATATCCCTTGAGCCTCACCTTATTGCCAGTGCTAGATTTTTTCTTTTTAATCTCTCTGTTTTTGCTAATGAAAACTTGAAAAGCTTATTTGGAAGCTTAAATGTTTTATCTTTTCTCCATGGACTAAAGCTCTCCAGGACTCTCTCGGCACCTGGATGTCCAGCTCTCGAAGCAGCCAATCAGATGGGACATCACAGTTCTCTCATCCTCCTTGAGGCATGATGACCTCAGCTCATAGTGATCAACCGTTGTGCTGTGTGTCATTGCTACCCCATAACCAGTTACAGCATAGATGTCGCTAGTCTCAGAGGGCAGCTGTGTATTTAATTTAACTCTGGTTTATGACCTGACAAAAAACCAAAAATATCACTCTTTCCAGGAGTGGGGAAACTGAGGATGCCTCCCAAGTCTAGTGGCTTCACAAAACATCATCCTGTCTTCCTGTCTCATGCCCACTGAGCTCCTATCCCCCACTTGTTACAATACACAATTTAAAATGCCATTGTAGAAGTGAAGGGTCGACACAAGGAAAAAGTTGAGGTGTTTCTCTCATGGGCTGTCTAAAAGGAGAGAGAGAGACACGTTTGTTTGTTTGTTTCTTTTTTTTTTTTTGGCTAGGCCCACCACAACTTGTGACCTAGAACCCCCAGGATTAACAGAGGCCTCACATTTACTCTGCAAGCTGACTCCAAAGGAGTCTATAGTCCTTACTCGTCATACCACACACACACATCCAATACTGGTCTTTATCTACCCGCATTCCTAGCTAGCTGGCACTGGCCTCAACTCCAAAGACTGCCTTTAGGACCATCAAATGGCCTATGCAAGCAAGCGGGGTGGTTATTAGGACAGATTGTATATTTTGTATATTCTGGGACCATCCCTTCAAGACACGTCTATAAAACAATAATGGCGCTTGGTCCACACACGGTTGCTGCTCCCTCCTACCAGCTGGCTCCCCTCCTGTCCTCCTTTGACTGTTTGACTCATTGACTGTTAAAATGCCACCCGATACATATTTGGGATGCAAAACTGAAGTCAAAAGGAAATAATATAAGAAACACAAACACATACAGACAGCAACCTTCAAGATCTGGGTTTTCAGCTTTCTGCAACCTTTGTTTTCACTGAAATGTTGAAACTACTCGTCTGAGGGCAAAGAAACCTCCTCACAAATGCTGTAGCTGCCAGTTGGACACTTGAGGCATTTCGAGGTCTGGCCCTATTTTCTTTCTCCTTTTTTCTATTTAGACCAAAAAAACAAAAACAAAAACAAAAAAACAAAAAATAATATAAAACAAACAAAAAAAAGAAAATAGAAAAAAAACACCCTTCACACACACACACACACACACACACACACACACACACACACAATCCATTTGCCGGAGGCAATTAAATGTATGTTAGTTGGAGGATATTGAAAAAAAATCAGTTTTATTCCAAAGATTTAAAACTAGACATGACTTAAAAACAATTTCTGGAGCACTGCTTGCTGACAATCTCGTAGTTCTTTACTGCATTTGAGTGCATTTTGTGGCCAGTCCATCAGGGCGTACCATGGGATTATATTTGAATGTGTGGTACATCCTTCCTGGATGAAGGATGTGTGAGGGACCTTGAACCTCAGCTGTATTAAACTGTAGCGCCTCCAGTCAGTGCACTAGATGAAACTTTAGACACCCTGAATTCTGTTGGTTCCTTTCTTTTCCTTTATGTAGCAGCCTCCAGCATGAATGCACGCACACGCCAGGGATGGCATTAAGCTGTGGCCGCCACGATTTGTAAATGTTCTCTCCCCAGCTGGAGCTGCTCTTGCCTCTCGAAATGCTATTATGAAGGGTTTATAATACTTAATTTAATTTTCAAACTGACCAATGCAAGGCTCTATTAAAAAGAAAGTTTAAAAAATGCAAAAGAGTAATCATTGCTTGTTTGCTCCCTATTGTCATCTGTGGTCTCATTTGAATGTGGCAGAACAAAGGCCCTTTGGTCCTCATCAGTGTCTGAAATGTTCAGTAATTTCTCTCTCTTTTGTATCAGCGAGGTCCTTTGTAATCTGCTCCTGACCTTTCTTGGAGCAGGGTGCATTGAAACTCAATGGTGGTGCTTGCTTGCTTCAGAGTCATTTGTTGACTGTGAGAATTGGCCTAAGAATTTGGTGGGTGCTAAGTGGATGGCTTTGAAACTGTTCTTCTTCAGCCCAATTGACGCCTGTGAGTGATCACCAGTCCTGATCGTTGGAAATGGATTTGTAATAAAATGTCTATCACCTCTGAAATGGCAGAGATGGTTGCTAAGAGCCTCTGGAGCTACCAGGTTTTCCAAAAAATAACCTGAAAACTTTTTCTCCCAAGAGGACTGGTTGTTTAAAACAGTGCATTAATGGACATTTGAAACACATCAAACCCCTTTCTCATTTCAGTTGTGATCTCCTAACGTTCCAGGGGATCCCAAATTTGAAAGGAAAATCCTGGCCTGGTGTTTCTGGTGGTGTCCTAACAAGCATGCTTTTATCCAGGGTTCAGAGTTGAACATGTAGAAAAAGAGTTTCTAAGCCACTGACAATTTTTTTTTAATTTCAAATTATACTTCTTTCTCCTTCCACATGACTGTAAGTCATAGACATGGAAACCTGAAATTATAATGCTGCTCCTAGCTGCTGGCCTCCTGCCCCTCTCGTGGTTAATGGCTTAGCTCAATGCCTGGTGGTGATGAGTATTATATCCAGAAAAAGAGATGTTCGGATTCCATGACAGAGCTGCATTTTTGTAAAAATATTGGAGACCCCAAAATGAACTTAATGCTGACCATTTCCTCCTCTCTGTGTGCTTTCCCTTGCAAAGCCCTTCAAATACCCTCTTCTGTCGACGCCATCTCCTCTCCACCTGCACCTCTTGTGCCCTTTGTACATCTTTGATTGCCTGATGATAACAGGGTAAAAGGACAGCCAACCTCATGCCTGATTAGCAGAACCGAATCCTAGTTTTAAAAAATCTTCTCTGGCTTCAGAGAAGATTTTATAAGGACTTCTGTTTGGGATAAGCTTTCCAGATTATCCATGTCTATTTGCATCAAAGGGGAAAGCAATAGACTTTCAGATGGCTCTTCCAATGCGTTCGGAACACTGCCTCTTGCCTTCATTCCTGAATTTTATGGCAAAGCCAAAAGAAATAAACTCAAGTTGCAAGAACAAAGTGACTAGGTTTGATGGTTCAAAATGATTTCCTTTATGGAAGTCACTTTATAAAAAGTTAAATATAGCGGGAAGTGCTTCTGTCTTCTCTTTTGCATGAGTTGCTTTTAGGAGCAGGAAGAAGGTAGGCAAAGTAAGATAAAGATGCAACACATTTAACTACAAAAATCAGGTTCATATTTTACTTTATTTTATTATAATTTTTTTGAAATCTTATGAGGGCCAGCGTTTCTGGCTGCAGTTTTGCATCCAGAACATTGTCAAAATGAACATTCAGTAAGTAGAACCTGATTGAAATTTACTCCTGGAAGCTTTCCTTTGCATTTTCGAGAAGTGGCCATCTGCCACGCGCAAGAGTTGGGGGGCAGCGGAGAACTCAAATTCTGGGTGTCTGGATTAAATTTCGGTAAACATGGTGATATCTCAGTTTGAAAACTAGAGGGCCTATCCTGAGTATGCGTCAGTGTCTCTTTGATGGCCTCATTTCCTCAATGAGGATCTTTGGGAATACTTGAGATGGAACAACAGAAATGTGTGAAAGAAAGCAAAAACTTCTTGTAAATAACATGACATCCCATGACGAACTGCCTGAGGCTTCAGGGTTTTTTCTTGTTTTTAACACTCAAATCTCCTCTGTTGGTTCCTAATATATCCCAGAAAAGGGAAAAATAAAGCTGCAATTAACTTTCTTATGTGCATCCTTCCAATATAGTACTGTATTCTTCAGGTGTTTTGCATTTAACATGAAAGTCCTCGGGAAACAGGTGTCAAAAACAGAGAGAGAAATCCTGGGCCATCGCTTCACAAATATCCCAAACGTGATATTCTTAAACAGGGCTCCCTCTCAGTGGTCATGAGGGAAGGTTGATACGTTCTTTTTTGGGGACTGTTTATACAATTTTTTTTCAACTGTGAGCTTTGGAATCGTAACTTGCTGTGAGTCCAGCTTCTGTCTACTGCCATAAGATGGACCCCACGTCAGCATAATGAGGGTGGTATATATGCTCGCACCTAGACATGTGCATATGTACCTGTCGTACCTTCACGGAAGGAAAACAGGCTACTGACGTTTCGGAGGAGTAGCCACCAGTGCCTAATATCTTTTGGGGGGGATGGATGCTTATAATTGCCAGTATATCGAAACCACACTGGGAGTTCCACATAGTGGGGAGGGGTTGGGGGTGGGCAGAGGGGACATTTTAAACCTAGGCCTTTGGACTGGAGGCAGAATGATTTCTGCAAACCTAGGTCCTGAAGGCTTTGGGGCTTATTGGCTGGTTCTCAACCTTTTTGTTTTTTCTTCCCAGCATGCATTTCCTATCTAAACCCAGATTTAGTTTAATTTCCTTGTCTTTCACTTCTGCTTCATTCCAGGGAGGAAAAATACACCTGTTATGGCCAAGATCTCCTTGCTAACACAGAGGCAAAAATAAATGTCTAATGTTTTTGAAGCCTCCCCTTCCTTTCCACAACCTCCCCCTCTTCAAGCTCCTTCTCCCACTTCCTACTCCCACCCACACAACTTCCCAGCCACCGAAACTTTTCTTTCAAATCTCTATTATCCTCTTAAGAGTTGCTTGAATAAATTTATTTTTGCACTACACATTTTCTTTTTGCCAGATGTGTCTAACAAGTGTGTTTGGAGAGACCTACTCCCAGCCCCCTCCCCTTCCCCGCCTCCCCCCGTCACATTCTCTCAGGCCTTCTCTGGTATTTATAATGTATCACAGAAGTACCCAGTCTTATAGCCCTCGGTTATGCCTTTTTTTGACATTTTATTTTTTTTAAGCTTTTTATATATATATATAAATATATTACTTTGTCAAGTTTTTTTGCTGTACAAAAGTCTTAAGATTTAAAACTATTATTTGTATTATATGATGGTGGTATGTTAATGTTACAAAATTATTAATGAAGAAAAATTTATTTTTGTTACTGGTCTGTTTCATAATTCTTTTTTAAATTGGTATATTGTAAGATATCTATGCAAAAAATGTTATGTGACGCATTTTTATTTAAGAATGTAATATGTGTAATAAACAGTAGAATGTGTTTGACCTTGGAATGCTTTACTATATTTCTCCTTGGCTTGTTTCACTGGGGAAAAAAGTCTTCGAAAAGACACAAGTGGGTACTTACATACCGCGTGAAAGTTTTCTTTCTCTGAGAAAGGGAAAGCAAAAGGTTATATCAGGTTATCTTCGTTTGGGAAGTTGTTGTGTGTGTGCGTATGTGTGTGTGTTTGTGTGTATTTTATAGTTTCAGTGAGGTAGCTCAGTGCCCAAATAAGAACGGTCACTGAGTTTATTTCTTCAAGGAGTAAAGGCCAATTGTTGGAGGTTATGAAAAATAATGTTTTAGAATGAGATAGATTATGAGATGTTATTTGTTTAGGGGGTTGGGATAGGCTTATTGAAGCAGTTTATTTGGTGAGAGAAGGAGGCAGTTTGTTGTTTAATAGGAACCTATTGGGAAAGGATCTTTGAAGCAGTTTGTGGAGGAAGGACGAAGGGAAAAGGTCAGAGGGAATAATTTAGGTGAGGGGTAGGGGCAGTAAAATGACAGGAGATGGTTGATAACAGAGTAGGGAGGAAATGGGTAACTGGAAGCCAGGAAATCCCGATGGCTATGGAGGGTACAAAAAGGTAGATGGAAATACAAGCAGCTTCGGACCCAGAGAATAGAGGGCGATGAAAGCCCCAGGGAAAATTCTCAGAACTGAAAAGTACTAAAATCTCTGCCACATACAACTTCCAGGAAAGAGCATCACAAGTAAGGAGGAAGGTAGAGAACCCAACTGATGGTGTCGCCTCAGCATCAGTGATTCCCCAGGAGAAGTGGTGTCATTCACAGGAAACAACGGTAAAACACATTTGTCACATGGGACCCAGCACTAGTCAAGCTTTTTTTTCATTCTTTGGACTTACAGAAGTGGATACAATGGTGAATAACCTCTTTCCCTAATCAAATGACTCTGACAAGAAACTTTTCGATAAATGTTTACTTTGGAAACCGTGGCGATTATGACTGAACTTGCTGCATGGGTACAGACATTTCTCATGTCTTTGAACAGGAAACAGGTGTCAGGAGGGTGACAGTGGGTTTGGAAGGGAAGCTGAGTGGTCATGTTCTTGCTCTTATAAAACTCAAGGTGAAGAGAATAGTAGGTGCTGCAGGGGCCACGAAAATGGTTTGAAGTGTTAAGTATCAGCAGTTGCATCTGCCGAACAGGCAAGTGAGCTGGACAACGCAGCAGCCCAAAGCTGACTGACAAGAAACTATATGATGTGGTGGGGAAAACACAGCCCCTGGAGTCTGAAGACCTGCCTCCTTCTCCCTGGGCCTTTAGTATCTCCGGGACCAGATGAGTAATTTAATTCTGTTGACCAAAATCATTTACCTGCAAATTTACTCTCAGTGAGAAAGGAGAAGATAGCTTGGCAATATTACCTAGAAGAAGGCTTCTTATTCCAGTTCCCTGACTTACAAAAGATATCAAATTGAACATTTTAGATGGAGGACAAATTGCACAGTACCGAAATGTTCAGATGAGAGGGTGGTAAGTCTAATCTATTTGGCATAAGGAAATGAGATGGTTTACATAAGTGAATATGCTAAAAGACTTAAGCTTACATATTTAGAAACCCAATTTTTGCTTAAGATTGGTCTAAAAATATATATATTGCCCACTTTACCACCTTTTTGAGCATCCATTTTTACAACATAATATAAATTCAGGGATGACTCCAGACTGTGGGGTTGCTTGCCCTGGCACAGAATGACTCTATACTTTATATTGGGTGATTTGACTTTCTCTTCTGTGTTCTCCCTATTTAGAAGTTGCAAGTTCTTTGTGTGTCATCTTCTAGAAATATTTATCTCCTAGTCAACTAGATGATCAAATAGGCAAGCTTGGTAACAAGAATTCTTAAGTGCAAAAACAGCTATAGTTTGAATCCAACAGGCAGTAATCTGAAAGTGTAACCTGGATGTCCTAGGGGGAAGAAGGTACGTACCAACTGTCATCTGAGGTTGTGTATGCAGTGGGGAATGCCGGGCTAATGGAAAGAAGTCTCATGAAAAGCAGAGTTCAGTGGAATTGATAAACAATTTATTATTTCTAGCTCATCTTCCACTTACAGGTTTAGAAGAGGAGATGGTTAAAACTTTTAACTAAAATAAGTTTTTGAGGTCACTGGTAGGTGACAGTTTTCTGTTTTATCCTTGAGCCAATTCCTAATTCCTTCTTCAACATTAAATATTTTATCTGAGATTTAAAAAACTATCAATAGTGACTGAATTGAACTTAACCTATTAACTTTTTTTCTTTTTTTTTTTTTGAGATGGAGTCTCACCCTGTCACCCAGGCTGGAGTGCAATGGCATGATCTCTGCTCACTGCAACCTCCGCCTCCCAGGTTCAAGCGATTCTCCTGCCTCAGCCTCCTGAGTAGCTGGGATTACAGGCGTCCACCACCATGCCCAGTTAATTTTTTATATCTTTAGAAGAGATGGGGTTTCATCATGTTGGCTAGGCTGGTCTTGAACTCCTGACCTCGTGATCTGCCCGTCTCGGCCTCCCAAAATGCTGGGATTACAGGCGTGAGCCATCGCACCCGGCCCCTACCTATTAACTTTTTAAAGCATTCTGCCCGATCGTGATATAGCTATACGTACAATAACACTATATTTAAAAATGATGAAGTGATGACAAAGAAAGTTACAGGAGGGTGGAAGAACAAAATTTATGTTTGTCTTACAAACATTTACTTATGTTAAAATTTTTTATTTCACATACAGTGCATTTGAGCTGTCCAATAAAACTGCATAGACTGAATGGATATTATCTTCTCTCACAAGTGGTAAAACTGGGGGCACAGAAAGACAAATATTGCATTATCTGATTTATATGCAGACTCTTAGAGAGTTGAACTCATGAAGCAGAGAGTAGAATCATGGTCACAAGGCACTTTGGAGTTAGGAGGGGTTGGGGAGATGTTGGCCAAAGGATATAAAATTTCAGTACTATAGGAAGAATACAAGGATCTACTGTACAACATGGTAACTAAAATTACTAACAATGTATTGTATTTGTGCAAAAATCACTAAGAGAATAAATTTTAAATATTCTTATCCAAAAAAATGATAAGTATATGAGGTAATACATATGTTAATTATAGCTTGACTAAGCCATTCCACAATGTATATATATTTTAAAACAGGTTGTTTACAATAAATATATATGATTTTTATTTCTCAATTAAAAACATAATTTTAAAAAAAGTAGAGAAACGGATTCAAAGAGGGTAGGTGACTTGATTAAGGCCCAGAGGACACAGTAAGTGGTAGACTTTTCTCCATACCTCACTGCTTCAGGGTTATGAGGAGCCAACTCAATGCTTATGTATATGATGTCTCCAGGCATGGTATCACAATTGACATCATCTCCCCATTTTCACCTCACTAGACGCAGAAGGTAACCCGTAGTATCAATGGAATCATCACATGCTCCCATTGGAGGCAATCTTTGGCAATCTCCTTCAATGTCACCATTCTGTTTGAGTCAACTGAGGCGCAGAGAGGTTCCAACTTGTCCAGGGTCACATAGCACGTCCTTTGCAGAACAGGAGTCAATCCAGGGCTATTGATATGCAGTAATGCTCTCTTGGACTTGGCACTGTTTCTTAAACTTCAGCTGCTTGAGCACAACCTTCAAGATTCTTGCATTATCCTTGCGCTATTTATTACTTCTTTAATAGTTTTTTTAAATTAACAAACTTTTTAAAAACCCTGAATATCCATTTTAGCTTTGTTCTCAGCAAAAATATCCCCAAAACTACTGGTCTGATAAGCAATTTTTCCCGTAAATACAAACAAAAATAAATATCTCAAAATAAAAGTACGCATCTTCATGTTACATTAAAACCCCCAGTTACTGCTGGTGGTATTTGAGAGGCACTGTTCTGTGCCATTCTCTAAAATCTATGCTGTACCATTTCTCTTTAGCTAATTATTTAGTCCATATGATGCTCCTCAGAGCACATTTCAAATTGAATCAAAAACTAAGTGCATATGAAAATTTAATAAAGACTGATTTGATGACTGGGAAGTTACTTAAGGATGCAGAGATGATCCCCTAGGAGGAAAAAGATAACATGGTCTGTGAGTGGAGTGAATGCACATTCTCTGCCTCATTTTCCCCTGCTTGGAACACCCATCCCCTCAGGTATAGGCACTTTTGGTGGGTGGGCTCGTGGTCACGTCATGCCGTTATTCTGTGGCTGGAGCCCTGAGCATTAGATCTTGACTGCTCCAAAGAAGTATTAGCATTTCCCCAAGTTTCCCAATCAACAGTCAATGCCCAGAAACTAATGCATGCTGTGAGGCACAGCTTCAAAACGTGCTCACCTTCATGGCACAGTTCTGAGATGCCCAGGCCACTGCCTATATATGCACATGAACACACAACTCAGCCCCCAAAATAGTTTTCCAATTAGCTCCCAGATACTTGATATTCTACTGTTAAATATTTATTGTTTTAGCCTAAAGAGTTCCTTATTTTTAAATTACAACAATCAGGTACATGTAATTCTTTATACCTTATCTATCATATGGACCTTAAAGTTAATGTGTGTATTCCTTTCTTTCACATGAAAAGTTTTTAAGTGCAAGGAGGATGAGAGATAGGGAGATAATGAATAGGAAAAAAATAGAAGCAAGTGGCCAATTTGGGGATTCAGGATGTGGGAAGGGTAGGTAATCAGACAGGCAATTTTTCGCCCATCACTGCAGAACCCTCGGATAGTCATGCCACTTCATATAGGGACTGAAGCAATATTTTATAGCAGGCAAAGTCTCCTACATGACCAAAATGAGAGTCTACAGGAACCTGGGTCTTCAGAGCTTATTATAGTAAAGAGTTACCAGCAAATGGGCAGCTTCTTGTTAGATAATAATGGCAATTACACATCTCTAGTTGCTGGTCTTGCTTCTGTTCTTTATATCAACAACTTTCAGCATCCTTATTTTGCTGTGAACAGAAAGTCAACAGTCCTTTATAAAAATGAGAATGTGTTTGAGTCACTGGGGTTATATTTAAAGGATCATCATTTGTGAACTCTAACATCAGAACCAAAGCAATGATGATACATTTTTTGCAGCTTGACAACATTCTGTTTTTGGGGTTAAGTGTGCAGACTGTTCTGAGAAGTGCATGAGCTAGGATTATAGGATTGCTAGTCAAACCACCCAGACTATGAGAAATTTTAAAACCCTGATCTTATTTACATGTTTTGGTGGACTCACGGAAACAAAGACCTAAGGATTTGCCACTGGAAACCTTAAATGAATTGATTTGGTCTCAAGCTTGTAAAAGATTATTTTTTATTTCTCTTTAGAAATATCTTTTTTTTTTAGATTCTTTGTTATTTTATTTTTCCATAAGTTATTGGGACACAGGTGGTATTTGGTTACATGAGTAAACTTTTTAGTGATTTGTTAGATCCTGGTGAGTCCATCACCTGAGCAGTATACACTGCATTGTATTTGTTTCCTTTGTCCCTTGCACCTCCCCCCTCCCCCCTCTCTTTAGAAATATCTAACTATACTCCAATACATGTATAGTACATGATGACAGTATTAATGAATGGCCAAAATGCAAATCTTGGCTTTGATGCTGAGAACTTGTAACACCTTTCTGTTCTCAATCTTGGTCTGTTTTCATTTTTCTTCCCATTTATTCTCTTTTCCTATTTTGCCTTTCTCTCTCCTCTCTACCTTCTGGTAGCTGTGAAAAACAACAACAACAACACTGTGAAGAACCACCTCCCAAATCCACATTGAACTTCCTTCTCCACCGTCACCCCAATGACGTGACCCCATCTCCTGTAGGTCATCCTTCTTCTTCCTCCCCTCTTCCTCTGTACCTTTATAAAGTCATTGTCTCCCAGTTGGAGGGTATTCATTTTTCAGCCTAATTTATTTTATTTTTATTTTTATTTTTTATTTTTGAGACAAGGTCTTGCTCTGTCTCCAGGCTGGAGTGCAGTGGCGTGATCTTGGCTCACTGCAACCTCTGACTCCCTGGTTTAAGTGATTCTCCTGCCTCAGCCTCCCGAGTAGCTGGGACTACAGGCACGCACCACCACGCCCAGCTAATTTTTTGTGTTTTTCATAGAAACAGGATTTTACCATGTTGGTCTGGATGGTATCGATTTCCTGACCTCATGATCCATCCACCTCAACCTCCCAAAGTACTGAGATTACAGGCATGAGCCACCGTACTCGGCTTTTCAGACAAATTTAGAATGGTGCTACCATGAAAATGATTTGGGTTGTTCTGCTGATCCCCCTAGGGAGAATGAGAAACAGGACGCTGCAGGCAAACATGGAGGAATCCAACACATCTCTATTTGTTAAACACTGTGATACACCAGGCAGTAGGTCAGCACTGGAATGCCTGTTAGATAAGGTGTCTCAATCACATACTTACAGGTTTGAATGTTTCTTAACAAGACACGTGAGCAATAAAGAATTATAATAATAAAATAGCTATCTTCTGAATCTTGGAAAGAGTTAGGATTGTAAAATACCAAATATAAACCTTTTCCCTTAGTTCCAGTCCTTTCCATTACAATATAGGTGGGCTTTGAATTACACAATAAAATTATTTTCCAAACGGAAGTGGACTTCTGTTTAAATACACACAGAAACTCACTGTGTGCAATGTTTCTTAAGGTGTGGGCCAAGACCACCTGCATCAGAATCATCAAGGATTTTTTTTTAAATTCAGTTTTCTGAGTTTCACCCTAACCTGAATCATACCCTCTGCTGGGTGGGGCTTGGACATCTGCATTTTAACAGGCCGTCTTGGGGTCATTCCAGACCACCTGAGTCTCAGAAACACTTCTGGAGAGGGATCATTCTGTGAAGTAAAGCAAAGCAATATTTATAAAGAAAATAAACATTCTCTGGTTTTCTGAAAAACGGATTTTTAAACATCTGTACTTATGATTTGCTTAAAGTATGGTGTGTCTGTTCTTTGGACTGTGTATGTTTGGGGTCTGTCACAAAGAAAACTGCCTTACCACCAGTCACTATGGGGTGACTTCCAAGAAGGCAGCTGTTCAGGTAAGGTTCCAGGAACTCACTCCTGAAAGTATACTGAAATTGACTATCCCTGGGTCTTTTACCAGAAAAAACATCTATGGTGGTAACTTTTCAGGGATAGAAGTTTTTATTTGATTGGGTTTGATTCAGTCCTCTTATATGGATTTGGCAGCTTATGCCCTTTGCTGAGATAATCTCTGTCCCAGGCCCCAACCCGAGCATAGAAATACCTGTTTCTGGCCAGACACAGTGGTTCATGTCTATAATCCCAGTAATTTGGGAGGCTGAGGTGGGTGGATCACTTGAGACCAGGAGTTTGAGAACAGCCTGGCCAACATGGGCAAAGCCCCATCTCTACAAAAAATATACAAATTAACTGGATGTGGTGGCGCACACCTGTAATCCCAGCTACTCAGGAGGCTGAAGCAGGCGTATCGTTTGAACCTGGGAGGTGGAAGTTGCAGTGAGCCAAGATGGCACCACTGCACTCCAGCCTGGGAGACAGGGTGAGTCCCTGTTGAAAGAAAAAAAGA
>CAUYLG010026816.1:0-12047 GCA_963573385.1 Cacajao melanocephalus
TAGATTAGGTCTTTTCACATAATCCCATATTTCTTGGAGGCTTTGTTCATTTCTTTTTACTCTTTTTTCTCTAATCTTGCCTTCTCATTTTATTTCATTGAGTTGATCTTCAATCTCTGATATCCTTTCTTCTGCTTGGTCAATTCGGCTTTTGAAACTTGTGCATGCTTCATGAAGTTCTCTTGTTGTGTTTTTTCAGCTCCATCAATTCATTCATGTTCCTCTCGAAGCTGTTTATTCTCATTAGCATTTCATCAGACCTTTTTCCAGGGTTCTTAGTTTCTTTGCATTGGGTTAGAACATGTTCTTTTACCTCAAAAGTTTCTTATTATCCACCTTCTGAAGGCTGTTTCTGTCAATCCATCAGACTCATTCTCCATCCAGCCTTGTTCTCTTGCTGTGAGGAGTTGTGTTGCCTTGGAGGAGGAGAGGCATTCTGGTTTTGTGTGTTTTCAAATTTTTACACTAGTTTCTTCCCAACTTTGTAGATTTATTTACCTGTGGTCTTTGTAGTTGGTGACTTTCAGATGGGGTCTCTAAGTGGACATCCAGTTTGTTGATGAAGTTATTTCTTTCTGTTTCTTAGTTTTCCTTCTAACATTCAGGCCCCTCTGCTGTAGGACTGCTGGAGGTCCACTACAGACCCTGTTTATCTGTTGCTTACCTGCAGTGGCTGCCAAACAGTGAGGGTTGCTGCCAGTTTCTCCTGCTATCTTTGTCCCAGAAGGATATCTGTCAGATGTCAGTCTGAGCTCTCCTTTGTGAGGTGACTCCCCTATATGGAGGTCGGGGAGCTGCTTGAGGAGACAGTCTGTTATTTATAGGAGCTCAAGTACTGAGCTGTGACCTACATTGTTCCATTCAGAGCTCCTGGGCAGGTATGTTTAAGTCTGCTGCAGCAGAACTCATAACAGCCTTTTTTTTCCCCAGTTGCTCTATCCTGGGAAGATAGGGCTTTATTTATAAGTTACTGTCATGCTGTTGCCTTTTTTCAGGGATGCCCTGCCCAGTGAGGAGGCAGCCTAGTCACAGTCTGCCAGCAGAGGCATTGCTGACCTGCTGTGGGCTCTGCCCAGCTGCCATGTGAACTTCCCTGCAGTCCTGTTTATAGGGGTATAGTTAGAACTGCCTTGGCAATGGCAGCCCACCTCTGTAATGGCGGACTCTCTGTAATGGTGGACTGCCTTGGCAATGGCGGACACCCCAACCCCACAGAGCTGGAACGTCCTGGGTTCAGCTGTGCTTGCTGTGAAACTCTCAATCCAGAGCGTTTCAGATTGCTTGTCTTTGTGGGGTGGGACTGGCCATGCCTGATCACCTGGCTCCCTGCCTCATATCCCTGTTTTTTTCCATAGAACGGGTGACTCTGTCTCCCAGGCATTCCAGTCACCAGTTGAAACAGTGCCTGGATTTGTGTGAGATTTTATGTGGAGACCTGCTGCACTGGCTGTGCTGGAGACACTTTTCCACCCGGGACTCTCCTGGCCTGGCTCCCTGTTTCAGTCCCCTTTTTTTCAGTTGCATGGGCGACTCTGTCTCCCAGGGGTTCCAGTCACCTATTGAAAAGGCACCCGGATTTGTGTGAGATTTTGTGTGGAGACGCTCTGCACTGGCTGAAACAGCCATGCTGGAGACTCATAGCACTTTTTCACCTGGGAATCTCCTGGCCTGGCTACCTATTCAGCCTGGCCAAAACAGCCGTGCTGGATACCCGTGGGGCTCCTCCACCTGGGAATCTCCTGGTCTGTGGGCAATAAAAATCTGTCTGGAAATGCGGCGACCACTTACCCTTCGCGCGCTCGCTGAGAGATGCAATCCAGAGCTGCTCCTACTCAGCCATCTTGGATGGCCCTCCAGATTTTCAATTAATTATAATTGCACATCTCTTTCTGTTGGCTACCATTAATGGATTTAGTGGTTACATTGAACATAACATCTTAATTTATTTGAAATTCTTTTATTTAATGTTTTTTCTGCTATTTATATCTATCAGTTACACTTCTTAAGAATAGAGGAAGTTTATATAAATATAGTTCTAAAGTTTTGTCAAAATATGCATGAAAATTATTGTTTTCCCAGCATTCACATCAGCAAAAAACTTATTCTCCATTTATTACCTCTTCAGTTTTCTTTTGTGATTTTTCCAACCAGATAACTCTTCAAGGTACAGATTACAATGTTTATAATTTAGACAATAGGGAAAAAAGTGAATTGTTATCACTAAAAAGCACTATACTCTATGAGTTGTTCAGTTTTAGAAGTTTAACCTACGTCACCTGTTGTATTTGAATGACTGATGAATACTTGGCTAATGTCAGGGCTGGTGACCTGTCATTATTTCCACATGCATGCCACAAACTGTTGAATGAAGACAGGAAGCGTTGTTGGCAAGGAGAGTTTGTAAAACTTCCACTGGGGGGTTCCAGTGTCCCAGCAGGAATAGTCAGTGAGTTTGCGTTTGCCGGTTATGAAAGAAGTTGTGTTAGTTAATTGGAGTCGAAATGTTGCAGTAACATTTTAGCACTTGTTATGTGTTGGCGCCTCGTCAGCTGTTTGGCTGATCTGGCCCCAAATCCAAATTAGGAGGTGTTAGGAGGTAGGCATGGGAACTCAGTCAGATAAATTGGGATTGAGAGAAGCCAGGTGTATACTCTTAAACAGACTCGGGGAAAAAAATGAATACAGAGCTGGAATGTGTTCTCTGTCAGAATTTTTCTTCCTGGGGCTTTTTTCATCTATAAAATGAAAATTCTAACATTTTCCTTGTGGGACTTTTGTTATGAGTTAAGTGAGATAATGTATGTAAAGTGTAGTTTCTGGCTGGTCTCTGAATGAATGGAAATATGTGGAGTTGTTGTTCTGTAACAATAAGCCATACTGACTTAGGAATAGAAAATTGATAGAATGGGAGATGCAGACCATAAACACATTTTTGAACTTATCATAATTTAATATATGCACAAATTAAGCATCACAAGTCAGTGGTGAAGGGGCATGGAGTAAAATACTAAATACATAGTGTTTGTGGTAATTGATTATTCATTGGAAAAATCCCTCTTGGACACATATATGATAAAAGTATCAAAATACAGGCTAGATTAATATTCTAGACACACAAGCAAAGAAAGAAGGCACAAAGGAAAAAATATCAACAGATTTGACTGCATAAACATTTTTAAAAACTTATTGAAAAGTTACCCAAGTTAAAAGGCAAAAAACCAAATTTGGAGAAATATTTGCAGAAAATATGAAAAAGTTAATATTTTTACCATGTAAAGGTGTCACAGAAATGCATGTGAAAACACTGAGATATTGGTGGATAAGTAAGCCAAGAACATAAAGACAATTTACAAGGAGACAAATGAAAGCATATTTAACAGATAAGAGAAATAGCTTCACTCATAAGCTGAACACGCAAAGTTATCCTTTTGCCTCTCAAATTAGCAATGAATAAAACTAGTTAACACTTGTGATGATGCAGTAAAATTGATACAAGTCATTTCTAAATGGAGACAGTCACCTTCCTGTTAATAGAGAGTGTGTAAGAGTCCTAAAATGTTCATCTCATATTAAAATACCTACTTCACAGTGGTTAAAAAAGTATTACATATTTAGAAACAAACTTATTAAAAAGGCAGAAACTCTAAGTTTTAAAAGGCTATGACACTCTTCTCTAGAAAGTCTCTGTAAGGAAAGATCTAATATTGCCTCTATATGGAAGATCTAATATTGTAAGGCTTTCAGTTCTTCTGAAATCAGTCTATAAATTTAACCCAGTTTGGATTAAAATTCCAATGATAGAAAATCTCAATTAGCAAAAATAATTCCATAGTCAACCTGGAAGAGAAAACGTGAGTGCAGTTGAAAACATTTGGGAGGAAAGTGAATAATGAGGGGAATTTCCAGAATGAGATGTGAATATGCATTGTAAATCTGCAGTGATGGAGTATTATTCAGCCATATAGAAGAATGAAATTCTGTCATTTGCAGTAACATGGATGGAACTGGGGGTTATTATGTTAGTGAAATTAGCCAAGCAAAGAAAGGCAAATGTTGCATATTTTCACTCATACATGGAAGTGAATAATAGTGTCTTTCATGATGATAGTATAATAGTGGTTACCAGAAGCCAGGCAGGGTAAGTGGAAGGCAGGAGATGAAGAGAAAACAAAAGAATATAAATGTTACCACTGAATTGTACACTTAAAAATAGTAAAGATGGTATTTCTGCTTCTAGATCTTTGAGGAATCGCCACACCATCATCCACAGTGGTTGAACTAATTTACACTCCCACTAACAATGTAAAAGCATTCCTTTTTCTCTGCAATCTCACCAGCGTCTGTTGTTTGTTGTCTTTTTAGTAATCGCCGTTCTGACTGATGTGAGATGATATCTTATTGTGGTTTTGATTTACATTTCTCTAATCATGAGTGATGTTGAGCTTTTTTTTTTGTATGTTTGTTGGCCACATGAATGTCTTCTTTTGAGAAGTGTCTGTTCATGTCTTTTGCCTACTTTTTAATGGGGTTGTTTTTTTTCTTGTAAATTTGTTTAAGTTCCTTGTAGACTCTGATATTAGACCTTTGTCAGATGTATAGACTGCAGTTTTTTTCTCCCATTCTGTTGGTTGTCTGTTCACTCTGATGATAGTTTATTTTGCTGTGCAGAAGCTCTTTAGTTTAACTGCATCCCATTTGTCAATTTTTTTGTTGTTGTTGCAATTGCTTTTGGCATTTTTGTCATGAAATCTTTGCCCATGCCTATGCCCTGAACGGTATTGCCTAGATTTTCTTCTAGGGTTTTTATAGTTTTGGATTTTACATTTGACCCAGCAATCCCATTACTGGGTATATACCCAAAGGAATATAAATCATTCTTTAATAAAGATACATGCACACATATGTTTCTTGCAGCACTATTCACAATAGCAAAGACATGAAATCAACCCAAATGCCTATCAGTGATAGTCTGGGTAAGGAAAATGTGGTACCTATACACCATGATATACTATGCAGCAATAAAAAGGAATGAGATCATGTCCTTTGCAGGGACATTGATGGAGCTGGAAGCCATTATCCTCAGCAAACTAACGCAGGCACAGAAAACCAAATGCCACATGTTCTCACTTTTAAGAGGGAGGTGTACTACAAGAGCACATGGACACATGGGGGAAGCAATACACACCAGAGCCTTCAGGGGGAAGATGGGAAGGAAGAGCATCAGGAAGAATAGTTAACAGATGCTGGGCTTAATACCTAGCTGAGGGGTTGATATGTGCAGCAAACCACTATGGCACATATCTACCTATGTAATAAACCTACACTTCCTGCACATGTACTCTAGAACTTAAAAGTTGAAGAGAAAAAAGTAGTATAGACGGTAAATTTTACATGCATAGCTTATCTCAATTTTTATACTTGATCTTTACCAAAAGGCCAAGATGTTATACCTCAAGTTTTAAAAAGAGGCTTGATTAGAAAAATAACATAAAATAAAGTTACAGTTATTGAAACATTGTGGTACTAACACAGACTGGTGTAACAGAATATAAAGTTCAGAAGAAGATACAAGTAAATATATTTCGATTTTTTTTTTTTGAGGCAGGGTCTCTGTCACATCAAAATGTTCTGTACATCAAAAACATCATTAGCATAAATAAGACAAATTTTAAATTTTGTGCGTGTGTGTGTGTGTCTGTGTGTATAATTTGATAAAAGGAGATACTTCAAAACAGTTGGAACCGGCTGGGTAGAGGGGCTCACTCCTGTAATCCCAGCACTTTGGGAGGCCGAGATGGGCAGATCACCTGAGGTCATAAGTTTGAAACCAGCCTGGCCAACATGGCGAAACCCGATCTCTACTAAAAGTACAAAAATTAGCCAGGTGTGGTGGCAGGTGCCTATAATCCAGCTATTCAGACGCTGAAGCAGGAGAATCACTTGAACTTGGGACATAAAGGTTGCAGTGAGCCAAGATTGCACCACTGCCAGCCTGGGTGACAGAGCGAGACCCTGTCTAAAAAAAATAAAAAATTTGGACACAAGCTATAGAGTTACAATAAGGTTGTATCCCTTTATCACAACATGTACTAAGATGAATTTTAAATATAAAAGTATAAAAACATAAGATATAAAAAATTCATAGAAATCATAAAAAAATAGATGACAATATAAACTTGAGATGGGGAAACAGTTTCAAGCATAACAGCAAAGACATAAAGTAAAATGTTTATGTGCTTAACTACATAGAAGTATATACATCGAAATCATCAGCATAAATAAGACAAATTTAATAAGGAAAATATTTGCAGCATCTATGACAAATACTTAATGTGTGCATTAATATAAGAAGAAAATCTCAACCTCACAAAAATAGTGCAAGCTAAAACAACAATATGAAATAGAGATTCACTGATCACATTGTAAGGGTGTTTAAAAATGGCAATACTTAGGGTTGGTTAGGATTAGGATAGTGGGCCTCTCACACTGAATTGGTGGTACAATCTGTCTAGTTGATAGTTTGTCAATATTCATAAAAGTGTTGAAAATATACACATACATATGGCCCATTTAGGAAAATAGCTGTGTGAAGAACACATCAAATTATGGTTCTTAATAGTGAGAAGCTGGAAACAACCAAATGGGTGAAGATAGAGGGTTGATAATGCAGTTATCAAATGATGTAGCCATTGCAAACAATGAAGCAGATACATTTATTCATCTGGAACTAAAAGGTAAGCAGGCTGTGTTGGGTAGGAAGAAGAGTGGAATTAACAAGAAGATTCTGGGGTGTGAAGGAGGGTGGAGGAATGCAGTCTCAATAAGCAGACAAGCAAATAAAGGGGAGGCCAGCATTGGCAGGGAGGCTGATTCAGGCCCAGGCATTCTTGTTTTGAACTCATCTTCCTGCTAGTCACAACTTGGCTAATGAGTCTTGCTAACCAAAGTACTGAACTCCCCCATCACTAATTGGCCTCCTCCACTCTCTAAGGTCCCAGTTTCTTCCAGACTAAGGACCAAAAAGAAAGTAAGTCTCTTTCTGTGCATCCCTTCCCTCTGGCCTTATTAGCGGAGACACGGAAGACAATCAGCAACTCTCCAGCCTTCCCTCAGTGCCTTGGCTGCATTATCCTGAACTCTCATTTGGGAGCTAATTAGGGATGCTGTTTGTGGAACTTGTAAGCACTTAACTCCCCAGTCCTAGCCCTGGCTGCCACTGTGGGAACTTTTCTTTGAAGACTTGCTGGGTGCTGTCTCCCGAGGCCTCATTGAACTGGGGAAGTTGGCAAAGTTTATCAATGCGTGGCTGCTTATCTAACACACCAAAATATACTGAAGTGGTGTGGAGCCCAAGAGATGAATCATGCTCTCTCCCAGTGTGGGAGACACTGTGGCTTTGACATGTCTGAGTTCTCCACTGGCTCATTCACGGAAAGTGAGGGCTCGTGTGGGACAAAGGGCCTAGCCCTGGCCGGGAGGGCTAGAGTTTTGGGCCTAGGGAGATAAATTCTTACTCTGGTTTTAATTAGAAGGCACAACTCTAGAAACAGGATAACTCCTTCAACTCAAAACCCAGTGAAATCTTGACATGTTCTACACTATACTTGTCAACTCAGCAGTTCTATACCTCAGTTCATTTAGTCCTCAGAATAATCATTTGAAATGCGTGGTATGATTCCCATTCCCGTCTCATGGATGGGAAAACTGGGGCCCACAGAGAGGAAATCATCTACCCTGTGTCACACAGCTAGCAAGGAGCAGTGTTAGCCCAGAACCCAGGCCTTCCAACTTCTCAGTCCAATGCTGTGTTCCCTTGACCAAAGTTGACTCAATGCAACAAGGTGCATGAGCTTCCCAGCTTGCTGCCTGCCACACAGAAGATGCTGGATTTGTATTTATTTGTCCTTATATTCTGGCCTGGACAACTACCTGTAAATACCAAATAAAAGTAACGCTTTCAGATCCCTGATGTCTTTGCACTTCAAGATTTTACAAACATATTCTAAAAAAGAGGTTACATATTTTCCGGCTGATGTTCCAAGACTCTTTCCAAAGCTCACTTCTTTCTGTTTCACTTATTGCTGCTTCTCAGGCCTTTACATCTCTTCCTGGCTCACTGTCACCACGTCCGATTCAGGCATCTCTCCAGTTGCTGAAGCCCAAGAAGGAGCTTCTGCCCGTAAGATCCACTGTGCATAAATTGTTTCGGGTTTATGCATCTGTACTCAGCCATATTACCTGTCCATTTAATAGCTCATAGTCTCTTAATCCCTGCAGTTTTTGGCATCCTGTATGGGCTTGAGTATTTATTATGCAGTAGGTGAATTAAAAAAAACCTTAAATACTTGGAAGTGACTAATTTTGCAGATAAAGAATCAAGACTTGAACAGATCTGTAGGCTAAAAATGGCAGAGACTGAATTAAAACTTTGGCCTCCATATATTCTGTTCAAGGTTCTCTTCATTCAACTGTCCTGCCTTTTGCATTTCTGAGACCTATTGCACCCACAGTCATTATCACTCTGTTTAGTTTTGAATTCTTTGGTAATTAACTGAATACAGAGGGGGAAGGCAAAGCTACTGGGCCAGGAGTCAGCACCTGGAGGCTGCTCTACCTTCTAACTCTGTGGCCCCTGGCAAGTCACCTAACCTGTCATCTGTGAAGTAAGTGTAATAAAAAGTGGCCTTCCTATTTTCTAATCCTGGCCCTGGTTGTCACTGTGGGTTACATTCAACTGTGCTATTGAAAAATTCAAATGAGAATGTAGATTTTAAAGTTGCTTTGTAAATATTGTTATGTACTAATAAAATGATAAAATATACTATTGTTATAATTCTACTGAGTCCTAATAGAGCTTTTCTCTGGGGTGGACACAGATGGTAGGATAAATGTGGGAGAAGGAGGTATTGTTGAGATGTATGTGAGATCATCTCCAAGTAAACATATGTAGATGCCCACGGTGTAAAAAATGACATCTGCTGAGCTTGACAGATGGATCGTGGATGTACTCAACAGTTCACAGATGTGTTGAGAACTCATACTGTCTGAAACATGTTTCTTTGAATATGAGCTATCTCAGGATGGCTGGGCAAAAATATTGCTAGAAGTTTCTTTTAGTTCAGGAATCCATGGACTTTTATTTGCGTAGATCACACATCCATCTCAACCAAGATGAGTCACCACCTTTGACTGTAATTCCATATAAAGATTCAAAACTGTGCAACAGGGAAGGAGGTGCTGGGGAACAGGTTGTTGATGGTGGTGCAGGATGAAGGGTTGGTGTGGAGTGGAGGGTGAAATTTCAGTCTTCAGGGACAGGAGATGGAAAGAGGAAAGGTCTACCAGGGTTATTCTCTTAAGGATGAGAATGTTTGGTTTGATTTTTAACTTAGATGGGGAGAGACAGACAGGATGACTGATGACTACTTCATGTTTCTTCTGGGCCTCCGAATCTTGATCAGGTGAACAAGGTGGCCTTGTGTTGGACAGACGAGCAAACTTACTAGTTTTCTCAAAGGTGAGGCTGGCAGAGGACACTCTGAAGGCTGGAGAGAAAACACTACAGTTGACTCACCTTACCACTGCCCGCTACATTTCATCATTAGCACTTTAAAAGTTTTATTTAGTTAGTTATTGACAAGTGGAACCTAATTAAACTAAAGAGCTGCATGGCAAAAGAAACCATCAGCAGAACAAACAGACAACCTACAGATGGGGAGAAAATATTCACCAACTATGCATCTGAGAAAGCCTAATGTCCAGAACCTGTAGGGAACTTAAACAAATCAACAAGCAAAACTCAAATAATCACAGCGAGTATATGAACAACAAGGAGGCTTTGCCCAGGGCTGCATTCCAGTATGGTTTCAAAATGTCTGAGGGCGGAAAACCAGGCGCTTCAAGGAAACCAATGACAAAGCAGAGCTTGATCGCCAGTGGAAGATTAGTGCAATCATTGAGAAGAGGAAGAAGATGGAAGCTAATGGGGTTGAAATCAGAAGACCAAAATACTAATCTCTGGTTACAACCAGAGACTCTCCACCAGGATATACTCCCCACTGTTTTCTTTCTACACTTTCCAAAGGTTGCAAGATGGATTTTTTTGTGGATAAATATAAAATTTTATTGTGTAATTGCTTGGTTCCATTAAAGTTGGTTAACCTGCACACGCAAAAAAATCAAATAATCTCACTAAAAAATGGGCAAAGGATATGAACAGACCCTTCTCAAAAGAAGACATAAAAGCAGCCAACACACCCTTGAAAAAGTGCTCAGCATCACTTATCATCGGAGGAATGCAAATCAAAATCACAGTGAGATACCACCTCACACTAGTCAGAATAGCCACTACTAAAAAGTCAACAAGCAACAGATGCTTTCAGGGCTGCAGAGAAAAGGGAACGCTTCCACATTGTTGGTGGGAATGTAACTTAGTGCAGCCACTGTGGAAAGCAGTCTAGAGATTTCTCAAAGAACTTAAAACAGAGCTACCATTTGGCCCAGCAGTCCCATTACTGGGTATATACCCAAGAGAAAATAAATCATTCTACCAAAAAGACACAAGCACTCATATGTTCACTACTGAGCTATTCACAATACCAAAGATATGGAGTCAACCCAGGTACCCATCAATGGCGAACTGGGTAAAGAAAATATGCATATACACCATGGAATACTATGCAGCCGTGAAAAGGAATGAAATTATGTCCTTTGCCACAACATGGATGCAGTTGGAGGCCATTATCCTAAGCAAATTAACACAGAAACAGAAAATATCGTATGTTCTCATCAGAACAGAGCTAAGCATTGAGTACACATGGACAAAAATATGAGAACAAGAGACACTGTGAAATAAAGAGAGGAGGGAGGAGGTGTGGGCTAAAACTCTACCTATCAGGTACTATGCTAATTACCAAGGTGATGGGATCTTTACTCCAAACCTCAGCATCACTCAGTATCACCAAGTAACAAATCTGCACATACATCTTCTGTATCTAAAGTAAAAGTTGAAATTTTAAAAAATATATTTATTTAATTTTTTTTAATTATAGAACTCTGAAAAACTTGTAATAATACCAGAGTAAATGGAGTAAAAACTGAAAGTCATTCCTCATTTTCCTCAGCCCTCCCCAGGCCTATTCCCCTCCACAGAGGGAATCAGCACGTGTAGCTTAAGGGTTTTCCTCCAGAACTTTTTTCTGTCCATACCCTGTTTACATCATCATCACTTTCCAAATTTCGTAATATAGGGTATACAACTTCTCATGTCAGTACCTTCACTCTTCTTTTTAAACAAATATATGCTTTTTCCTTAAATTATTTACATAAAATATGAATTATTTGTATTTGCATAGCAGAGTTAAAAACTCCTCACTTTAGAGGGTGAATCAAGGAAAGACAAACACTTTGACACAACTTATGATCATTCATTTATTATTACCCCCCTCTCTGTAATATGCTCTCAAGCCTTTGGATATTATAGAATTTCCCAACCTGTAGTGTTATGCTCAGATTTTGTTAATTAAATGCTCTATTTCTAATTTTTTGCAAGAAGGGGATACTTCTTTGGTTTTAGCTTCAGGGTATTTTTTTATTTTGAGGAGAAATGATATTGCAGTTCATGCACAAAGTTAGGAAAGCTTCTCCCTGTTATGTCAAATTCAGTCATTATTTTATCAGAAGAAAATTTCTTTTTTAAAAAAATTCTCTTTGTATCTTTATACTATCCTAATATTGGGATCTTTAGGATATTTTGAAAATATCTGGCTGTTTCACTGACTTCCTATGTGGAAGATGAATTTCTTATTTTATTTTATTTTATTTTATTTTATTTTATTTTATTTTTTTGAAAGAAAGAAAAAGAAGAAAGAAAGTGAGAGTGAAAGAAAGAAAAAAAAGAATGTAAGAGAGAAAGAAAGAGGAAGAGAAAGAGGAAGAGAGAACGGGATTCTTGTTTTATTGCCCAGGCTAGAATGCAGTCTAAAAATGGGTATTAAAAACCTCTTTTATGCCAATAATTGTGCTTAACAATGGAGACAGGAAAGAAT
>CAUYLG010026817.1:0-83826 GCA_963573385.1 Cacajao melanocephalus
ATTATCCACCTTCTGAAGCCTAATTCTGTTAATGGATCACACTCGTTCTCCATCAGGCCTTGTTCCCTTGTTGATGAGGAACTATGATCCCCTGTAGAAGGAGAGGCATTCTGATTTTGAGTATTCTCAGCCTTTTTACGCAGGTTTCTTCCCATCATTGTAAGTTTATCCACCTGTCCTTTGTAATTGCCAACTTTCGAATTAGGTCTCTGAAGCTTTTTAAACAACCAGCTTCTGGTTTTGCTGAAACTTGGTATTATTTGCTTTTCACTTTATTAAAATATACTCTTATCTTTTTTCCCTGAACTGCCTTTAATTTATTATGTGATTCTCTTTGTATCTTCTTAAATTGAAAGTTTAACTCTTTTATTTTTTATTCTTCTTTTTAAATAAATGTACTTAAAGCTGCACATGAATTACAAATATGGCTTAAACTGAGTCACAAAAGTTTTGATATGTGGTTTTATTGTCATTAATTTTAATTATTTCCTAATATATATTTGATTTCCTTCTTTAATTAATACTAGATGTTTAAGTTAGTAAATTTATGTGGGTTGTGGGAGATACTTTTTACTATTGTTTTCTAGTATTCAGAGGAGGTAGCATACTATTCTTTCTTGAAATTATGTAGTGACTGGTATTTTAAAGTAGTACATAATCGAGTTTTTATAAATGATACACTTGTACTTGAAAAAATATGTATTCCCTGTTGTGAGACATTTCAATATATTTGTTACATCAAGCCTATTAACTGTACCTCTTTTTAATTTTTTTAAATTATTTTTATTTTTAAAAATTTTTTTTTTTGAGATGGAGTTTCGCTCTTGTTACCCAGGCTGGAGGGCAATGGCGAGATCTTGGCTCACCACAACCTCTGCCTCCTGGGTTCAAGCAATTCTCTTGCCTCAGCCTTCCGAGTATCTGGGACTACAGGCGCGCGCCACCATGCCCAGCTAATTTTTGTATTTTTAGTAGAGACAGGGTTTCACCATGTTGAGCTGGATGGTCTCGATCTCTTGACCTCGTGATCCACCCACCTCAGCCTCCCAAAGCACTGGGATTATAGGTGTGAGCCATTGCGCCCGGCCTGTACCTCTTTTTTTTGAGACAGGATCTTGCTCTGTTGCCCAGGCTAGAGTGCAGTGGCACAATCATGGCTCACTGTGGCCTCAAACTCCTGGGCCCAAGAGATCCTCCTACCTCAGCCCTCCAAGTAGCTGGGACTTCAGGTGCTTGCCACCATGCTTGGTTAATATTTATAATTTTTGCAGAGACAGGGTTTCCCCATGTTGCCCAGCCTGTTTCAAACCCCTAGCCTCAAGCAATCTGCTCACCTCAGCCTCCTAAAGTGCTGGGATTACAAGTGTGAGTGACCACACCTTGTCATAATTATACATTCTTGTACAAGCCTTTTGTGTAGACATGTATTTTCCTTTCCTTTGGGTAAATACCTAGAAGTATAATTTCTGTTTCACAGGATATTTATGTGTTTAGCTTTATTAGAAACTGCCATTAGCTTTCAAATGTGGCTATACCATTTTATATTCCCACCAGCAATGTATGAGATATTTTGTCCCATATCCACATCAATTCCACTTATGGTCAATCTTTTTACTTTTAGCTAGTTGCAGTTCATTGAAGTTTTCCTTTTCTTTTTCCTAACTAATGAAAATGAGTATCTTTTCATATGCTTATTGGCCATTTGCAGATCTTCTTAAATATCTGTGGAGTCTTTTGCCCATTTTTTAATTGGGTTATATATTGGATTGTAAGAATCCTTTATATATGCAGCACAGATGTTCTCTTCTCCCTGTGTGTGCTGACATTTTGATTTTCTTAAGGATGTCTTTTGAGAAGCAAAAGCTTTTAGGTTCTATATAATATTGTTTATAAGTGTTGATAAATCTTTGTCTACCCTTAGGTTGCAATTTTTTTCTAGAAATTTTATAGTTTTAACTTTTGCATGTATATCTGAGATTCATTTTGAATTAATTTTGTGGTGAGGCAATTAATTATAAGAAGTCCTCCTAGTCTTCCTCTACAAGGTGCAGCATGGGGAATCTAATTTCCTTGAACTTTGAACTATCCTACAATCAAAGTATGCAGAAAATAACTTTTTACACATTTGATGTCTAGAAACATCAAAACTATAATATTAGCTAATGCAATTGCTGTTAACTGCTATTTTTTTTCCTAACATCATTTGCTCTCTCAAAACTCCATTCAAATGTTATCTCTTCCATGAATTATTTTTTTATCAACAGATTAGAGAAGGAATGACACCTTCCTCTAAACTCCCAAGACACTTCACCCCTGTGTTTCTTCGGGAGCATAGCTCTTCCTGCCACATAGAAGAATTATTTGATATTTGTCTTATTTTCCCTACAGACGAAAAGCTCCTTGAGGGCAGTTCCCTTGCCTTACTTATCTTGTAATCTTGAGGCCCTGGCAGAGGAAGTGTTCTGTTCATTTCTGTGAGATGCATGGATATACTGGCAATTGATATTCTGTGGGTGACAACAGCTGGCATTCTCTTGTGGGAAAACAAATCTTCATTTCATTCTGGATTTCACCATTCAACCTTACTGATATTTCTAAATAAGAAAATAATTCAGTTTATCAAACACAAAGATAACAACTGAGTATTTACAGTGAGCTGCTCATAGGGAATATTTAAGAGCAAAAAGAAAATGGCCATATGGCCGTGTGAACTAGGAGTCAGTTTTTATAACATGTGAAGCTTGTATCTTCCTCTCACAAACATCCTGTTGGTAATCATTGTAGTTAACAACCACTCCTTAATAAACATTTATTATCAACCAAGCACCGTGTAAGTGTTCTGTGAATACTATTTCTCCTTCAATCCTTATAGCAATCTTGTGAAATAAATAGGATCATATCATAATTCCCATTTACTCCTGAGAAAATTGATGTTTAAAGAGATTAAATAATATACCCACAGCCACAGAGCCAGTTGGTGGTAGAGTCTGGATTTGAACTTAGGCCATCTAATTCCAGAGTCTGTGCTCTTAACCATTACCCAAGAGGCCCTCCTACTATTGCCATGAAGCTAGCTGCCTGGCAAGAGTGTGTGCTAAAATTAAGCCTGTAGAGCAATTATTCTGTTATTTTAGTTTCACCACACATAAGATTTTAAATATCTGGTACACACATTTGGGCTTTTACAAATAGTTTCTTTTTAAAATTTAATTCTTCAAGATTAAACTGACTGAAGTATGCTTCAGTTATGTTACCCTCTAATAAAAAAAATAGTGAAACATTTGTATAAAATAATTCTGAATGTAACATTTTTGTGTGTGTTTAATTCCGAACTCTAACCCTACCCTGAAACAATCCTGATGCTTTTGTGGCATAAATTTCCCTTAAAGTTTGCCTTATCGTGGGCTACACAGAGTTAGAGACTATTTTTCTTTGTGATTTTCAGACAGAAGGTATAACTCAGAGTGCAGAAGGTAGGGAGGTTGCTATCTCAAACTGCAGGGTGAAGGGAGCCATCAAATAGATGTTTATTAGAAAAACTCTCTACTATCTTATTCCCGGGATCTGTGGATCCAATAGAGAGAACTAAGAGAACGATAATTTCTAATTCGATATCCCATGTTTGATTGAAGGTCTTTTTTTCTTAATGAAGAAAAAAAAGCTAAAAAAAAGAAACTGATGCTTTGCATGACTTATTGTTAAGGACATTTGAATCATTTGGGAAAGTGTACACATCTATAATTCAACAGTAGTTATATCTGAGTATATCACACCCACACACAAAATCCATCTGAAGGAGAATGCAATTGCCTGTAATGCGTATCTACTCTGTAAGGAGTTCTGGAGCTCCAATATGTTTCATTGCACATTTATGCCTTTTGCAATCAATGGGTTGCCTGTAATTATTGATTTTGATATGGTGTATCTGGGTGATGAGAGAATTGCCCAAATCCAATGCAGGATTTTATGAAGGTGTTAAACCGTGAGAATAATGTTTGTAGCTGCAACTAGTGAGGGCTATGAGAAGAATTTAAAGCCAGTCATATTTCACAAGACTCAACTGGCTACACAAGACACAAGAGATTTGTTTACAGATCTCAATGGGAATGTCTCCATAAGTCTGATGAAACGGTAGTGTGTGGCTGCACAGCAGCCTGAAATGTCAGGTCAGGGAAAATTCAATTATAACAGATGGCATGAACGATATAAAATTCTGTGCCTCTAGTTTATATATAAGTAAGAATGGAAGAATTGAGTGTTTGCCCGTATTGCCCCAGAACATGACTAGACTATGTGAGATTATTATAATTGGTTTCTAATCTATGGCCAGGTTAGCAATTTAGAAGGTTATAGGTAGATGATACCTTCTCAGTAGTTAACTAACAATACTCCTTCTGAGTGCTTTTCAAAATGGATATCCCTAAATGTTACAGCTCTTGAAGCATTCTTCTAGTAGGTTTTCTGTTTTTTATTGGGAAACCACACCCACTTCCCAACCACCCCCCACCAAAACAAAACGGGAAAAGAAAAAAAAGGTTATCCCTAGAGAACGCTGGTTTTTCATCATTTTTTTCTACTAAGCTAAATAGTCACTGACATGAGTTCTTTCATTATTGGCCTACCATTCATCCCAGATCATTAACCATATTTGGGTTCATGTTGACTAGCCTAACACTACCATTGTGGGTAGAAAATAAATAGTATAAAGACAAAAGAGAAAAAAATTTTCTAGAAGTCTACAGGTTTTAAATCCAAATTTCTGAGAATTTGCAATAAGTTTTATTTTTAAGTAATTAAAGTAATATATGCTTATTACAGACAAACTGGAAGCTAATTTAAAAATTAAAAAAATATAAAAATCACTTATAACTACACCATCCAAAGTTGATACTCTAATATTTTAGTATATTTCCTTCTGCTTAATTTACAAAATTATATAGGTTATCCAATGTTATGTCACTTAAAATTGTGACAAATAAGCCCAAAATATTATGAATATAATTTATAATTAAAAGCTATTATTTTATTCTATGAATAGACTATAATTTTCCAAATCATGTTTCTTTTTGGAGGATACTAATTTTTTCACAAATTACTTTTAGTATTATCAAGTCATCAGAACATCAGGGGAATAAAAAACTTCTAGAAAAATTGTTTTATGAATTTTCAGGGAGAAGTGAGAACAGAATACAACTTTAGACAAAAAAAAAAAAAAGACTCTTGTGTTTGAACAAAACATTTAAAAAGTCCTTTGGTTTAAAAACTAAGGCAGGTCCAGGGCAAAGTTTAGAATTGGATGTCAAAATTAAGGAATCTAAACAGCTCTGCAAAATAAAGTGAAATGACATTTCCTCTAAAGGAAAGGGTTTTGGAAAAAAAAATGATTTGGAGCAGCTCTCTGTGGTCCTCAGAGAAAAGAGTCAAGGCTGGGGGAAGGATTCTGTGAGGGTGAAGTTGCTAGGACGCAAGAAAGAAAGGACAGGGAAGGAGGCCTTGAAAGGAGAGACCAGGACCCCTCAGCCTGGCTGCAGTGCAGAGTCCAAGGAGATACAGCCAGGAAGCAACTCCTGGATGGCCAACGAACTCTCGCAGCATGGATGTGGCCCGGGCATTTTTAAACAATTTTCTGTCTTGCGTTGTAAATCCTTTCCACCACTCTAAATTCTAAATGCTGGGAAAAATGATGGAAAAGGCGTGAAAATGGACCAGCAAAGCTTACATGACATACAGAGGCAGAGATGAAATGTCATAGGGATTAAGGAAAGGCCTGCTACTCGGCTTTCAAACAAGTTATAGCAGAGACAGGGTAGTATAAGTATCTCTTGTGCCCACCTAATTCCTCTACTTAGGCATTTTGAAAAGTCACTGGGACTTTCTGCAGCTAATGTGAGTGAAAGCTTGGCTTATTTAACTTGCATATTAAAACCAAAGGGTAATCCCAGATAGTTGGAGAACCTGGGAATCTTTGGGTTACATGAAAATCAACACATTGGTTTATTACACCCAATATTTTTTTCCTTATGTTGTATTCTAAAAAGGGAAATGACTAATTCAAGAGCTACAGTTTTAAGATTCTTACAGCACATTACCAAGCTACTTCCTTGCTTACACCAATTTATAATCCCACAATCACTGGACAAGAATGCCTAAAGATACTGAATATTTTAACTAAAATATGAAAGAGTAACGTTGTTTCCAGTGACGTCAAGATCGAGCTAGAGATTTTCTAGGTGTTTACACTCTCTCATTTAAGACTGACAAAGTGCTAAATCAGAATTAATGAGAAGTGATTATTTCTTAATTGAGGGCCTGAGTATCTCATGAAAGAGTGAAACACCCATCACCTAAAATTAATAATGATGAGGAAAAAAGTCTGTCTTTAACCAAAATTGGCCAGTGATGCTTTTAGCTTGCCCACAGTTCACACCTTCTGGTTTTACCTTAGAAGTGAGTAAAGAAAATGTGAATTGTGATTCTGCTCTTTGCAATTCACTGCTGTATGTCTTCTCCTTTCCCAGGCTCTATTTCCGGAAGAAAAAATCTGACAGCTGAGCATTCTTAAGAAATCACATAATTAAAGGAGGCAAATACGACACTTGTATTATGAAGCACAAATTTATCCACAAATGAATGCTTTAAAAAATAATACACTGGCTTGTTATTTTCTTCATGAGTGTAAACATCAGTGATACTCTGCTAACTGCTTTTTGAAAACATACATGACAGAAAAAGAAATAGTAGCAGGACCCTGTCGCTTCCGCAAAACAGTAAGATTTATCTACTCTTTTTAATCAACACTGTTCTTTTCACCAAGCCCAAATCCACATGTTCTAAAGCCTACTATTTTCTCTGGTAGTTTAAAAGGTAATAAATATCTATTTGGTCAGCCTGGTGACAGGGTGCAGGTTGCAGCTCAAACCAGGAGAGGTTTTCCTAACATTTTATTGAGAAGGTTCTGTTTCTCCTAAACACTCTTACTTGGAATAGCTTTTACAGAAAAAAAAAAAAAAAAAAAGAAAGAAAGTTGGTTTTTTAATGCAATATCTGAATAGAAGGGGAAAAATAACAAGAAAACAGTATTTTTTGGAAACAAACTTTTATTTTGGTCAAAAGTCTGTATGGCAATACAAGATAATGTAGACAGTTTTGTTTTAGCAAGAACAATTGTCAAAAGTCTAGCAATTTTGGACATTCATAAATCATTCCAGTTCCCCAAGGGTTTTATAAGTTTTGATTGTTCAAAGATAAGAAAGATCTGGCTCAACTCTAGAGACATTTGGTGTTTTGTATTTTGTTTTGTGTCTGAAAGATAGATGTGTGAACAGGGGTGGTTACTATGAGTCCCTAATCACGTATTTGGACACATGAATGGGATTTAACAAATTGTCTCGCACAGGATCGGCAAATTCCCATGGTGCTAATCCAGTAACCAAGTTTCCCAGAACCCCAGCTCATAGCTGCCCCCTGCCCCACCTCTGCATGTATAGAAACTGAGGTTACTACATTTAAAAAAGGGCAAATCTTAATGTACTCTCCAAATCCCTTTTGGGACTGTGATTAAGCCCAATAATTAGGCCCTAAATAATTTTGTATATTGGGCCAGGCACAGTGACTTACACCTGTAATCCCAACACTTTGGGAGGCTGAGCCGGTTGGATCACGAGGTCAAGAGTTTGAGGTCAGCCTGGCCATATGGTGAAATCTCATCTCTACTAAGAATACAAAAAATTGCCAGACATGGTGGTTCATGCCTAACATCCCAACTATTTGGGAAGCTGAGGCAGGAGAATAGCTTGAACCCTGGAGGCAGAGGTTGCAGTGAGCCGAGATCACGACACTGCACTCCAGCCTGGGTGACAGAGCAAGACTCCATCTCAAAAATAATAATAATCATTTTGTATATCTATAGATTTTTATTTCTTAATATATCTCCTCCTTCCACTCATGACTTCCAACTATGCTTCAACTTCTTAGTTTCTTTGATGTTCAGACCCCTCAAATGTCATTTATACAAGTGAAGCTGGCCTTCTTCATTTAAAGACATATGTTCTTATTAATATGTTTAAAGTCAGAAAGTAGAAGGATCTCCAGGTTATGTTGTATTACAAACTATCATTTTCTCTTTGCATTTGCAGTATGAATTAGGGAATATATGCCCAAAATGTGCCTGTATGGAAACACTTTCCACTCTTAGCTTTTCATTACAGCTTTGTACAAAACTTAATAAAGAGAGCTACTCTTGTGTAATTTAAATTTCCAGCATGCCCACCAAAGTTGACTGTTAGGGTTTTTTATGCCACTATATTCATTCATCCTCACATTATCCTTTTAATCCAGCTTTATGGGATATTTTTGGAAAAGATGAAGACATCCACATTTCCAAAGCCAGAAAAGTGGTGCATAGGAGAGCAGAAGACAGAAGAATTATAATTTTTTGCTACATTTTTCCCAGAAATACTTCAAACATCTTATTCTTTTAGTCTATCTTATTCTTTTATTTGCATATTGCCTGTTCTAAATAATTCAGTGTTTTACCTGTGGTGACCTGCACTTGTTGAAAGCCTTCACTGAGCTATTCAAACTGATAAGAGTAATTCCTTTTAAATTCCTTTGACATTTTTGCTTTGGGAGGAGGGAATGGTGGACGTAAGGGGTTAAAGTAACAGGCAATGACCTAGAAAGGTAGTTATTCAGAGAAACTGCCAGGCTTAGAACCGTGTGGGCCTTAGAAATGTGTGGTACAGGTGCCAGTACAGCAAATACATTTGGTTCCAATTTCTTTGCATCATGTATTTTTCTGTCTGACTCTCAGATGACCTTTAGCACAATACTAGAGGTGCCAAGGAAATAATAAAAGTGCCAGGAGGGGACCAACACCCAGCAACAACACAGCAGCCTATGAGTCAATGAAGCCTGCTTGATCAGGTCTTTAATGAGAGTTCCTACAAGCACCACTGTTTCTATCTCAGAGTCTGGAACTTAAGCAGGAGTCTATTAGCACAACCAACTTCCCCTCTCATCTTACGGATTCAAATGGAAATAATGAGAGATATAGCTTAAAAGCCAAGTGCGTAAAAAAGTGACAGGTTGTGTCATTGTATTAGTCCATTTTCATGCTGCTGATAAAGACATACTTAAGACTGGGAAGAAAAAGAGGTTTATTGGACTTATAGTTCCACAGGGCCGGGAGGCCTCACAATCATGACAAAAGGCAAGGAGGAGGAAGTCATGTCTTACATGGATGGGGGCAGGCAAAAAGAAGAGAAATTTTGTGAAGGGAAACTCTGCTTTTGCAAACCATCAGATCTCATGAGACTCATTCACTATCACAAGAACAGCACAGGAAATACCTGCCCCCATGATTCAGTTACCTCCCACCGGGTGCCTCCCACAACACACGGGGATCTCAAGATGAGATTTGGGTGAGGACACAGCCAAACCACATCATCTGATCCTGGCCCCTTCCAAATCTCATGTCCTCACATTTCAAAACCAATCATGCCTTCCCAATGGTAACCCAAAGTCTTAACTCATTTCAGCATTAACTCAAAAGTCCGCAGTCCAAGTGTCGTCTGAGACAAGGCAAGTGCCTTCCACCTATGAGCCTGTGAAATCAAAAGCAAGTTAGTTATGTCCCAGATACAATGAGAGTACAAGCTTGGGTAAATGCAGTCATTCCGAATGGGAGAAATTGGCCAAAACAAAGGAGCTACAGGCCCCATGCTAGTCTAAAATCCAGCAGGGCAGTCAAATGTTAAAACTCCAAAATGATTTCTTTTGACTCCATGTCTCACATTCAGGTCACGCTGATACAAGGGGTGGGTTCCCACAGCCTTGGGCAGCTCTGCCACTGTGGCTTTGCAGGGTATAACCCCGTCCTGGCTGCTTTTATGGGCTGGCATTGAGTGTATGTAGCTTTTCCAGGCACACAGTACAAGCTGTTGGTGGATCTACCATTCTAGGTCTAGAGGACACTGACTCTCTTCTCACAGCTCCACTAGACAATGCCTCAGGAGGGATTCTGTGTGGGGGCTCCAACCCCACATTTCTCTTTATCACTACCTTAGCAGAGGTTCTCCATGAAGGCTTTGCCACCACAGTAGACTTCTGCCTGGGCATCCAAGTGTTTCCACATCCTCTGAAATTAGGCAGAGGTTCCCAAACCACAATTCTTGACTTCTGTGTATTCACAGGCTCAAAACCACGTGGAAGCTGCCAAGTGTTGGGGCTTGCACCCTCTGAAGTCATGGGCAGAGCTTTACATTGGCCCATTTCAGCCATAACTGGAGCAGCTGGGACTCAGGACACCAAGTCCCTAGGTTGCACAAAGTACAGGGACCCTGGGCCCATGAAACCATTGTTCTTACTAGGCCTCTGAGTCTTTGATGGGAGGGGCTGACATGAAGACCTCTGACATGTCCTGGAGATATTTTCCCCATTGTTTTGGGGATTAACATTCAGCTCATTACTTATGCAAATTTCTACAGCCTGCTTGAATTTCTCCTCAGAAAATGGGATTTTGTGTTCTATCACATTGTCAGGCTGCAAATTTTCAAAACTCTTGTGCTCTGCTTCCCGTATAAAACTGAATGCCTTTAATAGTACCTAAGTTGCATCTTGAATGTTTTGCTGCTTAGACATTTATTCCATCAGGTACCCTAAGTCATCTCCGTCAAGTTTAAAGTTCTACAAATCTCTAGGGCAGGGTAAAATGCTACCAGTTTCTTTGCTAAAACAATACAAGACTCATCTTTGCTCCAGTTCCCAACAAGTTCCTCATCTCCATCTGAGACCACCGTAGCCTGGACCTTATTGTTCATATCACTATAAGCATTTTTGTCAAGGCCATTCAACAAATCTCCAGGAAGTTCCAAACTTTCCCACATTTTCCTCTCTTCTTCTGAGCCCTCCAAACTGTTCCAACCTCTGCCTGTTACCCAGTGCCAAAGTTGCTTCCACATTTTGGGGTATCTTTTCAGCAGTGCCCCACTCTGCTGGTACCAATTTACTGTGTTAGCCAGTTCTCATGCTGCTGATAAAGACATACCCAAGGCTGGGAAGAAAAAGACATTTAATAGACTTACACTTCTACACGGGTAGGGAGGCCTCACAACCATGGTGGAAAGCAAAGAGAAGAGAGAGCTTACCCAGGGAAACTCCCATTTTTAAAACCATGGGATCTCATGAGACTCATTCACAGGAAAGACATGACCCCATGATTCAATTACCTCTCACTGGGTCCCCTCCACAACACATGAGAATTCAAGATGAGATTTGGGTGGGGACACAGCCAAACTATATCAGTCATCTTCAGATACTGCATTCCGTCGGTATCCCAGAACTGCTACCTACACACATACTAAATATTTGGGCAGTACAGAGTGAAAGATATTGGAGAACAATTCATCTGTAGATAAGACAGGCCTTATTAGACATACCACACTGACAGTACAACCTATATATAAACACAAACAGGTCCAAAGTCAAGGCTGATACCGCTTTTGTTTCTTCTAGAGATGGAGCCATTATAAAATTTAGACAGGTCAAATATTAACATACTAATTCACATCAAGAAAGCCAGTGTAGGAATATCTCATCTCCACCTACACGTGTGCACAGACACACAGAAACATATACACCATACATTGTTTTTAGTTTACACTTCTCTTGAGAGAGTGGTGATAAACTGTCATTTTTATCAAAGTCCCTGTTCAATCAACATATAGAGCATTCCAAAGGTATTGAAAGGTTAGTCGTTCTGTGGTTGTTGTTTTACACACATTTACATCAACAAGAACAAAACCATTTTGCATTCCTCTTGAGAGGCAAGAATTGCAGTGTGCCCTGGTTCATGTTTAGCACCTGTTCTGGCAGCGTTTCTATATCAGTGATACCTGGAACCATCAGCTGAGAGGCTCCTGGAAGCCAAGATCTTGCTTTTAGCCTGTAATTCATTTTTATTTCCTTTCATTTTACTTAAATGTGCTTAAACTGTTGAACAGAACATACTATTACTTGTAAAAACCCGAGGGCCTTTAACCTAAACTCTCTAATTTATGTTTTTCCTACCACCAGAAAGGGAAAATAGAAACACAAAAACGAAAAATATTGTTACCTTAGCTCACACGACCTTGCAAAGGTTTTCATTTGTTTGTTTAAGAAGAGTCATGAGCAGAAAAATCTCAACATACTACCTAAGTTACATCAAATCTCTGCTTCTGAACCTGACAACAGATCTAACCTGCCAGAGGGAAGAGGTAATAGGAGCCAGGAAATGGATTTGTCATTCTTACTTGGGGGTGAGGTGAGGCAGGGAATAAAACACCTAAGCAGCTCATCATCTTACATTTGAACTTTCCAACAAATTATAAACCCACAAGTTTAGTTTTCAAGATAATAAAATTGGTGTGCACAAAAGAAAACCCAAATAATTATCGAGATAGAATAGCAGGTCTCTTCCATGACTAAAATAAATCAGACTCACTGCTGTTCAGTGCTCTTGAGACTGGAACTGTATTTCCTAGAAAGATGAATCAGAATCATAGAAATGCAGACCTAAAAGGGAACTTGGAGAGCAACTAGTTCCTTCCTCTATAGTTCAGCAATGGAGTCTGCACTCGACTTCACAGGTCCTGATTTCTTGTCAAGCACTCTCATCAAGGTGCCTTGATCTCTATTATGTATTTGTATTTGTTTGTTTGTCTTGTATAATTTTAAATGTCAGTGTGTCCCTTCTTTATTTCTTGACCCTACTTCCTATTGTTGAACACCATAACTCTTTACCTAGATGAAATTAGCATGGATTTGTTTAAGTCTTCATACAGTAATGTCAAAAACAGTCAAGACCTTGGTATCTTCAACAAATTACAGCATAGTTCATGTTTGGTTCATTCACAAGGAATCTGGTCCAGTGTCATAATTGCCTCTTTGTTACCTTGGTGCAGGACTGCTGCTCCAGGCAACAATTTTCCAAAGCAATAAGATTCGGATATTGAGGGGGAGAAAGAACTGCTATCTTTACAGTTGTTTTCTTTCTTTGAGGCATGGTTTGCAATCTTTGATTTACTCATCCCTTGTTGGAGTGGGTAATATCTAAATTTGGGTACTTACCTTATCAAGTTTCCTGCCCACGTTTCTGTCAGGACATAGAGTTACTCAGCATGCACCAATGGCTGTCATCAACAAGGGTCCACCTGACATGCTCATTCAACATGGAAGTCCTCAAGAAAGGAAGGTCACAGTGCATCCATAGTTCATTCAGTTCCTATGATAACTAAAGAAATTAAAATGTATTTGAGAACTTGAATGTTTCCATACCACAATCAGAAATAAAAGTTAGCATAGTAAGAAAAGAATACAAAATAGCAAGGACTTATTTGTAGTACGTTAGTTATATCTCACTGTTTTGAAATTTGCCTGTGAAACAATACAGAATCTTTTATCCTGTCCTTCATATTCAAAATATTTTCCCTATTCATTATCATCTTAAACATGCACTGATAAATCTTTTGTTGTTGTTGTTGTTGTTCTTTCTGTCTCTCTTGGTCTTAGCTTTCTCATACTCTCCTTCCCTCATTGCTGGTCTAAATGCAAAAGTTCTCTGCGATAAGACGCTGGAATGGCTTATGAATTCTACCCCCTGAGTAATGCCTTTGGGTCAAGCTTCCAAGACCCCAATCCAGGCAACCAGACAAGACAGCTGATGAGACTTGTAAACATCTGCCGCAACATAGATGGCACTCTCAACTCCCAACAGGGTCAGACAGTTACAAGAACATGCTTCACATCGGTTCTCCTCACTTCCCTCGGTTCCTCCTGACGTCAGTTTTGTAGACTAGTGAGATTTTCAGCTTTAGAAACATGTGTGACCCTAAGAAAAACTGGGCCTGTATTCAAATGCATATCTCACTCTTTTCCTGATCCTGCATCTGCTCTGACAGCCTCACAACCATCCCTACTCCCTCTCTCCAAAGGAGTCTGGTCATTGCAACCCAGGGCCAACCCAGGGTCTGTGCAACTGGTTCCTCACTGCTCCCATTCTTGTCCTCAGAGAAGAGAGACACAGAATTCTCTATAGTCAGGTTTCCTTTTACTTAACTGCTGGAATAGCTCTCATCCAAACCCAGACCAGAAGATTCAGGAAAGTCTTTGGATCTCCCAAAGGCAAATAGAACATTTTTAAAACATTCCTCTCAGTCAGTCTGAGCATCCTAGGCTACCCCAAGCCACATTTCTTCAGCTACTGTCACTCTGGGCCCATGGTTGCCTGTTCCTGTTAAGGAAAAGCAATGAAGGAAGGAAGGGAAAAGGGCAGAATGGGAAATCTGCCAAGGAATGAAGACACTGCTCAGAATTTCTTAATAAGGATAAATTAATGAAAGCAATTTACTGAGTGTTTTCTGTATGTCACCATTGATGAGGTTTTATGGGTATGACATCATAATTTGGCTGTCTTTGACCTGCCCCTCCTGGCCATTCTAAATTCTGCAGACATTATGCAGATATCTTGCCAGCTAAGAGAGTTGAATGCCAAAGGCCTGCTTTATTTGGGCAGAAATCAAAAGGCCTGTGGGCTTAAGGAAAGGCAGACACAGTTACTTTCCCCAAGTCCACACCGCTCAGCTGTGGCTAGACTCTGTTTGTAAATATAGCTGGAGCTTGAACTAACCTCCATCACTCCCCAAAGATAAATGAATTTCTAAACATGTTTGTACTTACAAATGCATACCATTATACACTTCATGCCACCTTAATCCCTATTAAACTAATCTGAAGTCATGTCAGGCCATCCGTCTGTAGTCAAATGGATTAGACAAGCCAATTGATCAAATATAGGAAAAGATCAAAAGCTTTTCCTTCTGACACCCATGCATTTAAAGTGTTGTTTCACACCAATATTTGTTCTTTTTCATTCTTTTTGGTGGCAGCAGATTCACAAATGAAACCAGTCCTTGAGAATAATGACTTTAAAAACTAAGGCAGAAGCCAAAGTCTGTATATTCCTTGAACACATATGAGGAAAACAAAAATATGACAATACCACGAACTGCGTTTTAAAGAACTACTCACACTTCATGAAAAAGGAATTGGAAAACATTCAACATAAATAATTTGGCATAAATCCCTATATTTTCCTTTATCCCCTCTACTCAGGACAATGGGAATCTTCAGGGATTTGGCAAAACTGGTAGTGACTGAATCCAAATAATACAATATTTTTACAGTAGTTCCTTTGTGTTCTCATTTTGCCTTGACTATTTCCCTGTGTGTTAATGCCAGCACTGAAGAGACAGATCCGAAACCATTTATTAGTTTCATAGACTACAAATGCATTACCAATGCTGGAAGGTGTCAAGGAGTAGGTGCCTCACCACATCTCAGATTTCAAAAAATATTTATTTGGCCTTTATTTAAAAGAATATTGTAGTCATCTGTGCTTCATTGGCTTCTGCCACCTGTTTTTGGTTTTTTGGTTTTTTGGGAGGGGGAGGGGTACATCTGGCTGCGTGGTAGTTTTTTGTTAGTTTAGTTTTGTGTTGTTTTTTTCCAGCCTTCCAACCTCTAAGCTCTCTGTCCTTTAGCCAGTTGAATCTGCTAACAAAATCTTAAATCGCTGCATCACTACCTTCTCCCAAGGCACCCATGAGGACCCTATTGCCTTTCAGATTAAAACTATAGTTTATGACTAACTATATGTGTATGTATGTCCATTGTGGCCAACCCTGTTTCATAACCTATTTCTAAACCCTCTTCTTTCCATCTGTCTTTATTTACAAGTCCATTCTTAAAGGAAAGTCTCCTGACATTGTTACGGATTTTGTCATAGATTTTTAGATGATGAGAACTTTTTACGGCTATGCAAATCAGGCAATATGGATAGGCTAAATTATTTGGGGAGGAGGAGAAAGGAAGAGTTAATGATCAATATTTTAAACAAAGAAAATTATTTTTTAGCCAGTTGCTAAACTCAGAGACATACCCTCACCCCCAAAAAGTTATGAAATAGTTAAAGCACAAGCCCGAAGTGTGGCCCCTGGTGACAGCTTAACCTCCCTCTGCTGATAGAGCTTGGTGAAAAGATGGGGCCTGGGAGATTCCTAGAGAATAATGGCATGTCACATGCCTCAGGAAGCTCTGTTGAGGTGCCACTCAGAACAGAAGTTTTATTTTCCTTGCAGAAAGTTAAGAATTGAAATGGCTCCCGTCACTTCTGCGTGTAGATCAAGAAGATATTCCCCAGCAGCTTTGCCAGACATATTTGGCAGGGCAATCTCTGGAGGCAAGCTGCACCCCTTCAGTGTCAGCATTTGTTCAGTGGTAGAAATAGCTACAGCTGGAGGAATTTATTTGAAGAAAATTCTGTACTTTAAAACATGAGCAATTGTTGAAGGATACTTAGACTTCTCAGCAGTGGATCTATCCAGCAGGGAACATGGAAAGGGTAGATCTGGCCGGGACACATTTCATTATGGGCCTGAAAAAGATGAGTGAATGGCAGGACAGTGAAAGAAAAAGTCTATTCCGGAGCTTAGCAAATGCATCATCCTTTGCCAGTTGTTGCCTAAGTGATTCACAATATCTTGGTAAAGAGGGTTGGTCATTGACACTGAAATCATATATTTATCTCTATATTATTCAAAGTTGCCATAAATTGCTTTAATAAACCATGCATACTTTATTTCACAATGCTGGTTCAGATCTCAACTCCTTATTTTCATTACCGCTGTAAGACCAGTTTTAAATTGTCTCCTTTACTATATTTAAAGAGAAAGAACTACCTGGGTTCAAATTCTGGTTCTGCTACTAATAATCTATATAATCTTCTATAAATAATTTAAGCTTTGAAGCCTCAGATTTTACAACATTAGATAAGAATAGAATTCATCTCATGATTGTTTAAGGATTAAATGGCAAGCACCATGTCTGGAACAAAGTAAGTGTTCATTTGTTTATTTGACAAATAATTCTCTTAGGGCTGTGAAGACAAGAAGTCATTTGAAAAGCTGGAACCAGGGCTGGCCTCATGAGTGTCTGACCTAAGCAGTCATACAGAGGCCAGAAGGCTCCCATGCTTGGTTTTATGCTCTGTGGTTATGGTCTTGAAATTCTTATGAATTTTATCTTTGAACTTGTGTTTCAAAAGTGAAGTCTGATAGAACAATGGAGCATATGTGTGAGCAAAGGAGAAAGATGCAATATGTGTGTCTGCAGTTCCCTGAAGCCCTATCACATACGATGTGATGCCCCATGAGCACAGAGCCCTAGAGGACTTACAATGCACAGGAGCTTGGTGAGACTCGAAGCAAGTACAAGGTAAGCTTGCAACGTCTTCAGCTGACAGCCCTGATAGGCCGCAGTTTCTGTTTGAATCAAAATTTCCTTCGAAGACAGAAGAAGGCAGTGGCGTTCTAAGAAGCACAAATGATCCAGGAACCGTATCATATCTTTCTTACTTGTATTGCTTCCCTGTGTTAGCCAACCATTTAGGCATAACAAGAAGGGAAAAGATGAGGCAACCCATAGTTCCTTTTCCTTTTATTTCTACCTTTACTCTTTGAATAATCCAAAAATAGAGTATTGGTAGAATGTGTATGTATTGCAAAGTGAAAAAAAAAATCAGTTGAGTTAGCTTTGTATATAGTTGCCACTGTTCTAGTAAGTACAAAATACATATGCATGTAGGAACCACAAAATAAGAATTGTGTAATTTCAGTGATTCCACATATGAGTTCAATGTTCTTATCTTTGCCTTTAAAACTGGAATTGAAAAATACAAAGATGAACAGTAACATTCACATGAATAATTTAAATTGCTAATTTTTCTTTACCTAGAATGACATTAGAAAGGAAATAAATACCATAACAAATTGAGATAGAGATCACAGAAAAAAGAAAAAAAAAAGCTTTATATATATAGCTTATATACAGTTTCATTTAAAAAACACACAAAAGAAATGATATACATTCAAGTGTTCACAGGGGTTTAGCTCTCATAATACATTGTGATTAATATTTATTTCCTTTTTCTGCTTCTAAGTTGTATACCATAAGCAAATTTTAGTTTTGTGTTTTCCAAAGAAAATAATATTTATTTTATCAGGCCCTTTTTTGCTGCTTTTTGAACAAGGATCCCCAGATAGAACTTACATAGAAAGTATCGGCACCAACTATGTGAATATTCTAAAGGGAATCTACGAACAAAGATAAAAAATTTGATGACATTTAGCGTGGAAGGGCATAAGATGTCAATTAATTAAAGTTCTTCTAGAAAGGTTGAAAGGGAATCTGACGCCATATTTGAGAAAACTAGAAATGACAAACTCACTGACTCACCTAATTAGACAACTGACAAGTATGAGAAGTCAAATAAAAAAGCCAAGCCAAAATAGGCGGTAGTCTATACAGATGCTAATAGCTTAAATAATACAAAGGAATCACTCTAAATCCTTGGCAGCAAGAGAAAAACCTCGAGATAAACTCACCAAAGACTTGACTCATGAGAGGAACCAGTTAGATGTGCCACTGATTTATCAACTCTAAAGAAAACTTAGGAAGTTACATGCATGAAAAGCACGCTTCTTATTTGGACAATGGTCCAGAATAAGATCTTTTCCTACTTTGGGTTTTTTTTTTTTTTCAGTAAGCATGTGACTTTCTCAAAATTTCCTCATTTTTTAAAAGCAAAACTGTATAATAGCTACCTTTTTTGGTGAAGATTAACTGGGATAATTGCTTTTAAAAAGACAACAGAGCTTTATGGAATTTTGCATAAGGAAGTCAGCTAGCTCACCCTCCAGCCGACTGACTCAGTTTTCAAGCCAGCCTGGAAGCACTTAGGATTCAAATCATCTCTGAGGAAGGGAAAGATTTGCTATAAGGATGTTCATTGTCACATTATTTTATTCACAATAAATAAATAAATATCTAAACAGGTAACCAATTAAGCACATTTTGATGCATCATACAATGGAATTCCATGTATTTATAAAAATTATATTGTAGAAGAATATTTAGTGATTTCAAAAGACTATGCTATTTTGAGTACAAAAAGTATGCAAAATTATTTATAGTATGATCTCATTTTTCTTTTCTATAGTTTCATTAAAAAGACATACAGAAATTATATACATTCAAGTGTTCACAGGGGTTTATCTCTTATACATTGTGATTAATATTTACTTCCTTTTTCTGCTTCTAAATTGTATACCATAAGCAAATTTTAGTTTTGTGTTTTCCAAAGGAAAAAATATTTATCTTACGTTTTTAAAAGTTAATAAAAAGTATCTCAGTGTAGTGACATATGACTTATTACATGACTTACAAGTTGGATGTCTTTCAGGGCTATTTACCCCTACCACAACTGTAAATATCAAATCCACAATGGCCTAGAGCCAGGGTGTCCAATCTTTTGTCTTCCCTGGGCCACATTGAAAGGAAAAGAATTGTCTTGGACGGCATATAAAATACACTAACACTACTGATAGCTGATAAGCTAAAAAAAAAATCTCAAGAAAACTTCACAATGTTTTTGGAAAGTTCATGAATTTCTGTTGGGCTGCATTCAAAGCCACCCTGGGTCTCATGCAGCCCATGGGTCATGGGTTAGACAAACTTAGCCTAGAGTTTCCTGCAGGAGTTGCAAACCTGAATGCCTGGAGGGGCTTGGCAAAGATACTGGGTGCCTAGTGTGGAGAGCTGAAGAGAACATGTTCTTTCAAAAGACATTCAAATTCAAAATTTGTTAAAACGCTGCAGACCAAACAGAGTATGTCTCATCTGTACTGCTAACTCTCCCATATTCAAAAATAAGTCCTTGATCTGCCCTTCCCCTCCAGTTCCTTTCCCATAATTCTGCTTCCTTTGGCTCTCCTATAGAATTTCTATACTTTTGTATACTTTCTTTTTCTCTTGATCTAGTGACATTCGTCACACTTGATTACTCTTTCTTGGAGAATGTTTTCAAGGCTTCATGAGTTTCTCTCCTGTCTCACTGATCCTTAGTGGTTGCTTTAAGGTTTCTGCTCGTTTCTGCTTAACATAGAAGTTCTCAAGACTAAGCTCTCAGACCTCTTCTCTGCCTTGATGCTCTGCCTCTTCTTGACATTCCCCAGTATCACAGCCCTGAAGACAAAAGATTTCTACCTTTAGCCAATCCTTCCACTTGAATGCTAGCTTTCATATCCAATGGCCTATGTAACATCTCTATTTGTACCTAACAAACATCTCAAGGTTATCATGTGCCAAACTAAATTCCTAAGTTCGATGAACCTGCAAGTCATAGAAACTCCATCACTCTATTCTCCCAGACTAGTGAATTTTGGAGCAATCCTCTATTTGCCTCATACTCTTTCCCCAACTCATCAGAAAATTTTACAGTCTCTACTTACAAAATATATCCTTTATCTGATGACTTCTCACTCCCAACTCAGCAGTCAAGTGACTTCAGTCAGATCACGTTACACACCTGCTCAAAACCTCCAACAGCTCCCTATTTCTAACAGATTAAAAAACCAAGGTCCTGGCCTCTATCATCGGCCCCTATCTGACCTCTCCAACTTGGTCTCTCACTGCTTCTCTTTTGTTGACTTTACTCTGCCATACTGACTTTGCTATTCTTTGAAAAATCAGGTATGGCCCTGCCTCAGGGATTTTGCTCTATTTCTTCCACACGAAACATTCTCACGCTGGCATGGCTTGTTTTTATACTTTCTTCAGGACTTTGCTTAAATATCCCCTTTTCGGTGAGGTTCACCCTGCCCAACTAATTTAAAATTAAACATACACAACCCACGGCACCCTGAATCCTTGTTATCCTTGCTTAGTTTTCTTTACAGTGCTGATAATCTTCTAACGTACCTGATATTTTACTTATTTTTCTTGTTTATTGCCTTGCTCACCCTCTAGAATAAAAAATCCACAAGTGCAGAAATTTGTGTCGTTTTGATTGAATGCTTTACCTCAGAGCCTTGAGAAGTACCTAGAACATGGTGATTTAAAAAAAATGCTTCCTGAGTGTTAACCAATTTGTGATACTTGAACTACTGTATATTTTAAAACCTCATCTAGATGGTCAGTATCTTAAGAATGGATACCTCACATCTCTCTGTGAAAAATGCTTATACTGTTTATGAAAATGACAACAGAAATGATGCGAAAAGATAGTGAAACAAACTTATCATCAGGAAGAAACAACATAAAATTGCTGTTGGTGAAAGTTCCATACTTAAATAATGTGTATGTGCTAATAGAGCCAAAGATATTTAGTGGAATAGGGAAAGCATCAGAATTTATCTTAGTAGTTTTAATAGAGCATTTTAAATTGGAAATAAAGTAGATGACTCTTTCTTGTGAAAGCAAAAGTAAAGGAAATGTACTAGGCTTCCTAAGTAGTAAATAAAAACCAATAGAGGGGATACCTCTGTGTGAATCGCTTACTCAACTCCCAATTTACAAAAGAATATCACATAGTGTTGTTCACTCCATGTTTGGATCTCAGTAGGTATCTGGAGTTCTGTTATTTAGCCAGTTCTCACAGTTCTGTCACCACCAGATCCGCTATCATTTCTCACTATGCAGTTGCAATAGATGAGTGGTTTTAGAAGCAGTAATTTTGTTTTCAGGAAAATACTTTTTCCTGGGAAATCAGACAGAGCTATTAATACAATCTAAAGAAATTACAGCTGAAAAATATTTGCAAATATGTACGCTGTGAGTTTATTTTAGCCATATATGTGTGTGTGTGTATGTATGTTTATATATGTTTATTTATGTGTATATATGTTTATTTACATATACATAAAATGTATGAAGAAACAAACTCTAAACTGATAGTAATGGTTATCCCTGGAGATTGAAGTGGTGGTGATGAATGTAGGGAGAATAATTAGAAGACAGGGGATAAATAGTTTTCACATTTTACTTGTATATGTCCTGACTCCTTAAAGTGGTAACAAGGAGTACATTTTCTAATTAAAAGTAAAGTAGAAATGTTATGACCATTCGTCTAAATAGCACTCCAAGCATCCAGAATGAGTCAGGAATGTGGTCCAGCAGACTGGGGGCCCTTGAAGTCAGGTAGTCAAACAAAGGCAGTGAAGCCACTACCTTCAGTGCTTTCTTGTAGCATTTTTCAGTGGATATTGGTCCTGGGGTGGAAGTTTAAAAGAGTAACATTGCCTGAATCCAAGGTTGTCACAGCCTGGTTGGGTAGGTGACAAATACTGTCTCAGAAGTTCCCTGAAGAATTCTGCTACCTTTTCTTCTGCCTCTGCAGCCAGTGCTTCTGAATTTAGAGTCCTCACATGTGTTTAGTCAGGATCTCAATAGATGTCACTGAGAGGACTGTCTTCTTCAGATGGTATAGCAAGCTAAATGATGATCCCTAAAATATTTGTCTACATCCTAATTCCAGGAACTTGTGAATATTACATTATATGGCAAAAGATGTGACTAAGATTCTTGAGGGGGCCAGGTACGGTGCTCATACCTGCAATCTTAATACTTTTGGAGGCTGAGTTGGGCAGACTGCTTGAGTCCAGGAGTTTGAGAGCAGCCTGAGCAACATGGCAAGCCTCTGTCTATACAAAAAATACAAAAATTAGGCAAGTGTAGTGACATGTGCTTGTAGTCCCGCTACTCAGGAGGCTGAGGTGAGAGGATCACTTGACCCAGGAGGTTAAGATTGCAGTGAGCCATGATTGCACTACTTCACTTTAGCCTGGGCAACAGAGGAAGACCCTGTCTCTAAAAAAAAGGTTCTTGAGTTTATCCTGGATTATCTGGGTAAGCCCTAAATACAATAACGTGTATCCTTATATGTATCCTGACAAGAAAGAGACAAAGGAAATTTTGGGAACAAGCACACAGAGGAGATGATATGAAAATGGAGGCAGAGATTGAACCGCCACAAGCCAATGAAGCCAAGAAATGCTGATGCTCACTAGAAGCTAGAAAAGGCAAGGAATGGACTATTCCCTAAAGCCTCCAGAGGGAGCATAACCCTGACTCCATCTTCATTTCAGGCCTCTGGAACTCTAAGATAGTACATTTTTCTTGTTTTAAACCATCGAGTTGCTGGTAACTTTTTACAGTAGCCACAGAAAATGAATGCAACTGGATAGTGCAGAATCAGAGAGTGAATTACCAAATCACTAAATGACTCAGTCCCAAGCTCCAGAGAAATAAACTGCGCCTGTCTTCTATACGCTGAGCATCACCAGTGGCCATGGACATTTGTATAGTGTCCAAAATTCTCTTAGATGGTGCACGATAAGTGCATTGCATCATTGATTCTTACCACTTTCCTAAGTTCTACCCTTTCCTTGTTTTTCAGATGAAGAAACTGAAACATAGAAAGAACAAGGAATATGTCCAAAGGCAAAAGTATATATGCAGGAAGCTGGATTACAATCTATGCCGTCTGTCTTTAGAAAACAAGTTCTAAACTCCTAATATTCTATTGATTGACTTACAGTAAAGTATATCAGAAAAGAATACTATTGCCCAAAGTAAATAATCAAGAAAATCAGTAAAGTACTGTAAAATTGTTATCTCTTTATTTTCGTTATGTCTAAAGAAAAAGAATGAATAGAAAAAAAAGGAGGCACAAAGAGAAAAGACAGAGTAATTTCTATAGAGTTTAAAGTACTTCTTAGAATTTTGTTATTTCCTTTGAGTCTCTTTTCTTTCAAAAAACCCTTTGTAGGGAAGACTAGATGTGTCATTTTTCTGAAGTTATATCCTTAATAAATTGTGGATTGTGGATGGATCAGCTGGGGTTGTCTCGGCTAATCCCTCTACAAGCTTGCATAATCACGTTTCCTCACTTTTCTCTTATACTTCTACCTTTGTTTCACTCAAATGCCAGTCTTTTCCATGTCACCTATTTTTTTTTCTCACAAAAACAAAATAGCTGCAAAGCCCTAGATCCTGAGGATGTTTTCAAAAACCTTTTATTGTGGAAAATCTCAAGTACATACAGGAGTAGAGGAAATGATGTAACAGACGCAACATACCTATCACTCAGTTTCAACAGTTATCAGTAAATTAACACATTGCCAATCTTGTCTCATATCTACCCACATTTACTACCCTGCTCCATAATTTTGTAGCAAATCTCAAACGTTTTATTTCTTCTGCATTTTATTTCTCTCCAAAAACTAAGAATTCATCTGCATAATCATACCATATGATGATCACACTTAGAAAATTCGTTATTTCGTAAGATCAAACATCCAATCAGCATCTCCATTATTCTGATTGGAGTATATTAAATATATACATTAACTTAGGTAAAACTAACATCTTTATGATGTTGAGACTTGCTATACAAAATAAAGATATATCTTTTCATTTGTTCAAACCCACTTTTCTGTTATACTTTTCAGTTCAGTTATTTATTCTTTTTTATTTCTTTGCTGAGATTTTATATGTTTTCCATTTGTTTCAAGAGAATTTGAAATAAGCATTTTCATGACAGCTGCTCTAAAATTCTTTTCAGATAATCCTAATATTTGATTCACTGGCATGTTACCTTCAGATAATTGTCTTTTCTCATTCAAGTTTTGAATTCCTGATTCTTGGTATAATGGGATATATATACACATACACACAAATATATATATATACACACACACACACATATATATATGTGTGTATGTATGATACACACATATATATGTGTGTGTGTGTGTATATATATATATGAATGTGTATATATATATATATGAATGTATATATATACACATACATATGTATTATGTATGTGTATTTGAGACAGGGTATTACTCTGTTGCCCAGGCTGGGGTGAAGTGGTGGGATCACAGCTTACTGCAACCTCCATCTCCTGGGCTCAGGCCAACCTCCCACCTCCCACCTCACCTTCCCAAGTACTACTGGCAATGCTACCCTCCCAGGGACTATCCTTTGAAGGACTACAGGCAATGCCACCATGCCCAGCTAATTTTCATATTTTTCATACACATCAGGTTTCACTATATTGCCCAGGCTGGCCTCAAACTCCTGAGCTCAAGCTATCTCCCTGTCTTGGGCTCCCAGAGTGCCAGGATAACAAGCGTGATTCACCATGCCTGGCTGATAAGTAATTTTTGATTGCATGCTGGACTTTTTGACTATTATGTTCAGAGTCTCTGGGTTTTACTTAAACCTTCTATTTTAAGAGACAGTCACTCTATTTTGGTTTAACACAAAAATACTGGCTTACTTTTGTAGGCTGTGGTTCCAACAACAGTTTAGTTCTCAAGCCTTCACAGTGTTATTTTGAGCTGTTCATTTACTTCCTGCTCCTGAGTCTGCCAGTGGTCCTTGTTGGTGCCGCTTGAGGAGACAGAAAGAGCTTCCGAAGTCTGGGCTGCATAGTTCTCCCAAGTCGGGTAAAAGAGTCCTCAGCCCACAGGGACAAATACGTTTCCCATGCCAGTCCACTTGCTGTAGTGGGGTTCCCTTTACTAGTGTTGCAGAGTTGCCAGGTGGCTCTCAGTAGGAAGGGGAAGTCTCAAGAACAGAGACAAAATCTTCCTGAGCTAAATGCTTCTTGTGACAGGATGCCGTTTGTTGGTAACTCCCAGATTCCTTGTGTCTCTCCTGCTTGGAAGGGAGGGGTACTTTTTGTGGAATACCTTTTTAACTAGTGACTTTATGTCACCTATGATAATTTGTGACTTTCTGTTTCTAATGAGGTCATTTTAGAAATGTATTTGTTTAAAAGAAAATTACCTATTTCTCTAGGTCGGGATTCATGAAGTATTTTTTGTAAAGCATATTGGTAGTAAATATTTTGGCCTTGTAGTCCATAAGATCTCTAACACTCAACTCTGCCATTTTAGCAAAAGAAGCCGTATGTAATATGTAAAAGAATGGATGTGTTCCGGTAAAACTGCTTACAAAAATAGGCAGCTGGATAGATTTGACCACGGCCTATATAGTTAATCAAACCTTCCTCAAAGTTTTAAAATTTATATGCAAAAAGTAATGCAAAGTAGTGTCTTACAACTGTTTAAACATTTTTCTTTTGTTTTATTATTTCCTCCTTATCATTTTGGATTTTGAGTATTTGAGCTTTCTCTCTTTCTTTACTTGATTGAGCTATACAATGGTTTGTCTATTTTGATAAGTTCTTTCCCAAAACTGGGATTTAATTTTATTTTTAATTCTATTGATTTTGTTTTTTAATTCATCAATTTTGTTTTTATCTTTTTTAATTTATTTCTAATTTTTGTTTTTGTTTTTGTTTTTCTCATTGTAACATTGTACCCTTTAGTAAATTGCTAAGGTAGAGCTCAGGAGAAACAATATTTCCTAAATTACTACGAGTTCATAAACATTTATTGGGAGCCTTTATATTGACAAATTAACAAATTGGTTTGGCTACATAGGAAATGTGGCTCCCATTTTCTTTCCTTAAGTATATAAAATATGTTGCTCCATGGATCTCTGAAATAAAGTCTTTCTGATAAAAACTTCAATGACAATGGGATTCTTTTCCCTTATGAATTGCTTTTTGCCTCAATACCCAAATGATTTTTTAAGACCTAATATTTTTACTAGACTATGCCTCAATGTTTGCCTTTCCATGTAGATTTTTTCCAGTATGTGATATACATTTTAATACGTTTCAAATAACCTTTTATTTGAAGACTTTTAAACTGATCATTGTTGGAGTATATTCTATCCCCTTGGTTTGGTTTTCTCACACTCCTATCACATACACGTTACATCTTTTCTACGAACTTCTGTATCATTTTCTTTCAAATACTTTTAAATCTTCTTCCTATTTTTCACTGTTAATTTTTTCTTCCTTTCTATCTTCCGTTTCTATGAAGGCATTATCAGTAGTCTCATGAAAGTTTTAGTATCCTTTATACTTTATTCTTTATTTCTAAAATAACTTTTTCTCTCTTTTATATAACTATCATCATTTTCACCCAAATTTTACTCTTCTCCAATTACCTCATTCTAACATTTGTGTTAATATTCATATTTCATAGTGTTTTTCACTTTCTTAATTTCTTTTGGGTAATTTTGAAATATTAATATGTTAGTTTCCTATTACTACTGTAACAAATTACCATAAACTTAATGCCTTAAAACACCTCATATTTATTATCTTACAGTTCTTGGGATCAGAAGTCCAAAATTGGTCTCACTGGGCTAAAATTTAGGTGCCAAGAAAGCTGTGTTCTTTCTGGAAACTCTAGGGTAGAATCTGTTTCCTTGCCTTTTCTAACTTCTATAGATTATTCACATTCCTTGTCCAAGGCTCCGTTCATCCACCTTCAAAGCCGGTAATGTTGGGCTGAGTCCCTCCTATACTGCCATCTTTCTAGTTCTCCCTCTTCTGTCTCCTCCTTTCACTTAGAAGGATTCTTGTAATTGCATTGGACCCACCTGGATAATCCAGGCTAATCTCGCTATTTTACAGTCACCTGATTAGCAACCTTAATCCCATCTGCGACCTAATTCTCTTTTGCCATGCCACCTAACTCTATTCACCGCTCAGAGGATTAGGATGTCAACACCAACAAGGGGTCATTAGTCTACCTACTATAATCAGCTTACTGTTTTTGAATATTTTGTGGCATGTCAGTTTTGCATGCTTTCACTTTCTATAGGAATATTGTTCTCCTTATTCTCTTGCTATAAATAATAGTAGTATATTGGATACAAACATAATCTCTTTAAGTAAATGAAGCTTTTAAAATAAAATAACAATGTGATATACTTTGAAACTAGGCCTCCTCCTTTTCTTTCTATACCTTTATCTCGACTGCCTAGCCCTTTGGTCCTTTTGTCTCTATTCTGCTCAATTTGGATTCTATTTCTAGCAGTTTCTCCATAGTGTAGTGTGTCTTCCAAGGCTTTGTCTTGGAAGAATTTATAGCAACATAATCCACTTATTCATCTGTGAATTGGATCCTGCAGGATCCTGTCATAGCTTTTTAGACTGCACTTCTCACGTTAGTTCACCACTCACCTATTCTAAGAAATAACGGAAACCCAGCTGGCTTCCCTCTGCTTCTGCCTACACAGATGTAGACACCAGTACAAAAATTGTAATTTTTGGTGGTTCGTTGGCACTCATGTGTGGTGGTTCACGGAGACGCCTTTTCATGTAGTTTTGCGTATGAGTCTTTGCTTATGCTATAGTCAATGCTTCGTTTAACGGGGAGTCAGGAATATTCAAAAAACATGCCATTGCCATATTCCACAATTTTTCTCTATCTTTTAAGGATATTGCAGAACCAAGTGCAGCAACCTAAGCTCCTTTTGAGTGATACATGATAGCTCTGTAATGTATACAGGGTGAGCTGAAGAGAAAAAATGTCATTTACTGCTATGTCATCAACCCTGTCTCTTTTCTTTAAGGATGGTAGAGTGGAAGAATAGTCAGAAAGAGAGAGAGACAAAAGTTCATTCAGATTGGCCACTTATCTGGTGCAACCATCCCTTTTTCCCACCAAAGGAGTTCTTGGCCCAGCTCATAACTTGGATTTATTTATGATTTTATTTGTTAATTTTCATCTTTTTTCAGATATTCATAAAGTACCTTCTATGTGCTGAATTCTGAGAGGCTGAGGTGGGCAGATCACGAGGTCAGGAGTTTGAGACCAGCCTGGCGAATATAGTGAAACCCCATCTCTACTAAAAATACAAAAATTAGCCGGGCTGGTGGCATGCACCTGTAGTCCCAGCTACTCAGGAGGCTGAGGCAGGATAATCTCTTCAACCCAGGAGGCAGAGGTTGCAGTGAGCCAAGATCGTACCACTGCACTCCAGTCTGGGTGACAGAGCAAGACTCCATCTCAAAAAAAAAAAAAAAAAAAAAAAAAAAAAAGAGAAAAGGAAAAGAAAAGAAAAGAAAGAAAGAAAGAAACACAAAGATTACTAAAACCTGGATCCTATTCTTAAATATGTTGAGTCTAGTACAGAAGATACGATGATTCCACAAATAACCGTAACTTAAATGCTATAAGGATATTTCCTCAGAGAGATCACTAATTAACCGGAAAAGGGCCAAAGGAAAACAAAACGTTATTTTTTCCTCTACTTCATTTTTATCTGAATCTTCCCAGTAGCTTAAGGATACACTTTAAGTAGGGTAGGCAAGCCTTGGTTTTCAACCACCACGGAAAAGGAGAGTGATGTCTTTGCTCATCTGCAGGGATGGTCATAAGGGAAGTGTTATCCCTCAAGGGAGGCCTGTTCAGCAGTGATCACCATGTGATTAAGTCTAACATTCTGGCAAAAAAGGAAAGCCAAAAATATTCGTCATGAGGTTAACTGTTTTAGAAAGGGGAACTATGAAAAAATATGGATTTTCATTATGAGGAAAAAAAAATGAAAGAAATAGTTTTAAAAATAAATAACCATGAAGAAACCGGGAGACTGTTTAAGAATGGCTTATTGGAAACTTGGGGAAAATGTTTGACTCAGCCCAAATAGGACAGGCTTTTAACAAATAAACACTAAATAGCAAAGGAAAGAAGGCTGTTATGAGGAGTGGGAAGGAATGAATCTTTTTATGGAGGAAGAGAATTTTCCAGGAAGAAGAGTGGGAATTCTATAAAATGTGACACACCAAATACAATGCAAACTAGTAATTAAATAGGTCAAAAGCTCTTTGATTACCAGGACACCTTGCAAGGAAATCCAAAATCAAACACGAACGTTTTCAAAAAAAGAAAGGAAACCAGGTAGAGTATTAATGGAACTACTTGAGGCTAATGATGGAAAAGTTGTACTCAAGCACATAAAGACAATAGTCCAAAAAAAAAGTTTGTCCGAGTAACTAATTTTTAAAAAGTAATTTTATGGAGCTCTCCCAACTTAAATACTTTAAATTATACTTTCAACAGAGAATTTGTATCAGTTAGCTTTTGTTGCATAACAAACCACTTCAAAAACTTAGTGGTTTAAAACAACAATTACTTATTAGTTCATAATTCAGTGTACTGGCAATTTGGCCTGGGATCAGTCAGGCAGTTCTGCTGGCTCATCTGGGTCTCACTCAAGTAGCTTAGCTAACTAGTGGCTTAGCCAGAGCTGGATGGTTAAGATGGCCTCACTCCCATTTCTGGCAGTTCTGAGGCTCTCTTCTATGTGATCTCTCTAGCAGGCTACTTCAGACTCTTTGCATCCTTGTTTGATGATGACATTTGCAGCAATAGGGAAGAATCCCTAGTGGCCAAGCACTTTGCAATATAAACCTTGGCTTACATCCTATTTCTTCATGTCCCATTGGCCAAGCAAGTCTTTTGTCTAAGCCCAGACTCAAAGGATGGAGAATTAAACACAACCACCTGATGGGAAGTGTGACAACATCTCATTATACAGCAATGTACATAACATGGGAAGAAGTATTGTGGCCATCTTTGCAAGCAACCAACCGCAGTTTGCCCTCAGGTCACAAAATAAACATGCTTCCCACATGCAAAATACAATCTCTGTCTTCTACAAAAGTCATATCCCACGATGGTATCAGTCTTGAAGGATCTTCATCAAAATCGTTTCCAGATATAGATGAGTCTCTTTAGGTGTAGCTCTTCAGGTTCAGTTCCTCTTAATTCAAAGACCTATGCATTAAAGTTAGCTGCCTTCTTCACACACATATTCAACATGCAACAGGGAGAGGGGACAGATAACAGCAATAAATGCTCCCCCACTTGAAATGGGAAGAACACCAGCACAAAGCAGTCACCGGTTCATAACTACTGTGAGATCCTGCCTGGCAAAATTTAACAAGGACCTCAACTGTTGGAACAGGAAATATTCCTTAATTAAGGCTCAATTCTAGCTCCCAAGAATTGTTCTCAAGTTCATTGTTCTGTGAAGCTCTGGCTATGCCCTTAAGAAGACTGAATTCTACCCATAGAAAGTTGGGGCCCACAGACCTCTTTTGGTTTTAAACTACTTCAGTCTTTTTTAGCAAAAGTTGGCACTGCTTTCATAAAGCTTTGTGCATTTCCCCATAAAGCAAAGTCAAGTCTGCTCCATACCCCAAAGCCAAACCCACAATTTCTCTGGAAATAGGCATCTCTCTTACTTGGGTATCATTTCAGGATTGGGAGAATGCCCTTAAAATTACTGAAAGCTCTTTTGCCTGGCTGAACATCTACTAGACACCATCTTAAATCTATCAGAGGGCTTTAAAAAGGACCTTAGAGCCATACCCTTTATTTATCCTTATTCCTAAAGATATTTCTTGTTTTGAAAATCTTTGCTGGCCAGAGAAACTTGAAATAAAAAATAGTTTTATTTTCCAACCCAGCAAATTTGTCTTCTTTGTATACCTCTACATTCTGTTTGCCAAATATTTATTTAGCTCATCTTTCTCTCACAGTTTCACATCAGATCCAGCTAGCAGAAGCCAACAGGCACTTACTCCATTTTGCCATAAGATCTTCTTAGTCCTGTCTATAAGTTTGTTGCATACGTTTTTTTATCTGTGATAGTTTCATCAATTTTTTTTGCAACAATGTAACATGGATTACTGTCTTTCCAATCTTCTATTATGGTTTCCTCACCACTTTTCTAGCCTCCACTAACAGCTTGTTTACCTGTTTGTTGTTGTTGTTCACACTTTGGTAGAAATTTCCTCACTGCTTTTTTAGCCTCCACTTGCTGTCTGATCCCAAAGCCACCTCTACATGTTTCAGGTTTTTATTACAGCAGCCTCCCACTTCTGGTAGCAATTTCTATGTCAGTTAAGTTTTACTGCATAATAAACTACTCCCCTGAGAAACTGGCTCGGAGAAAAAATAAAGCATTTCTTTCTTTACCATAATTTTGTGGGATGACTAGGTAATATTTCTGGTATGGATTGGCTTGGCTGGGGGCTGAATGGTCTAGGACAACCTCTTTCAGAAATTTGAGGCAGAGCTGGCCTGGGACAGGGGGACCTCTCTCCAGATTGCCTCTCATCCTCAAAATGCTGAGTCCAGCTCGTTCCACATGACAACAGCTTTCCAGGAACAGGAAAGGAGGCAAGGCTCAAGTGCACAAACACTTTTTAAGCTGCTGTTTGCATAACACTTGCTATTATTTCATTGGCCAAAGCAAGTCACATACCAAGTGCATATTCAGAGGGTGCAGAAATAAACTGTGCATCCTGATGGGAGAAACAGCCAAGTTTTGTAAAAGATTAAGCATATAGGGGAACAATTTTTGTGTGTAGCTAGTTTGCTAAATAGGAATAAAATGGCAACGTGATAAGAAGAATGCATAAAATAATCACGCAGTAATATGACATAGGCAGAAAAGTGACAGCTAAGTTTTAGGGTGGGCAGAGTGAGGAAAAGTTGAAGTGGCACTCACAGAGCTGATATGGTTGCCGCTCTGGAAGAGTTACAGTCTAGATAAGATAAGGCATGTGACACTGATCAAAGCAGGGAAGATGCATTTGAACTTACTATGCAAATACATTAGCATATTGGGTGGGGATATATTTATTGTAGACAGATACGATTCTGAACTCATTTAGGATTTTCTAGAAAGGTTTTATTTTGGCTTTGAACAAAATATTTACATAAATCCAAAATTAAACTCTTCCTACTATATTCCCTGTTTAGCTCATGTTTTCCAAAAGGTGGGAAGTCTGATGGGGAACAGAGAGACCAACAACGCTGTATGTTCCTTACTGAATGTATTATTACAACTGTGTTAACATCTACTAAGGTGAAATGTAACTATGACATATTTAGACAGTGAGGCCATAAGACAGGACCATATAATAATTTCTACTTACCAATATAATAGGAACCATTTGAACAAAATATGCAAGAGGGAAAAAGGAAGAATTATTGAATCACACATGCTTTCCAAAATCTAAAATGTATATATAAAACAATGAATCAATATTTGAAACATCTGCCTTATCTACTAAAGGTCAATACTTCTCTAATCCTGTTTTGTTTTGTTTGTTTTGTCTGTGTTGTTCATTGCTGCATCTCCAGTCTCTTGAAAAATAGATGACAGAAATAGTAGCTGCTTAATAAATATTTCTTAAATGAATTGATGAATAAATGAAAAAGATTTTTGTATGTAAGAAAATTCCTGAGAAGTGAAAGCTCCAGGCATCCAGGAAACCAACTATTGGGTCCTTATAATAGGAATATCATATCCTTATCCTTGGACCCACCCAAATTCTATGGTCTTTAAGATTCATGTTGAGATATATATATTTTTTTTAGGGTTTCCTGACCACACCAGTCTTCACTGGTCTCCCTGTGAGACTTTATCAGCACATCATTTAGCTCATTTATTTCTTTCACATTGTTTAATGTTAATCCACGTTTTTTGAATGGACTATAGTATGTTCAAGCTATGTCTTCTCCTTAACTCATTGATACAAAGACATGGTTCCTGCCCTTGAGGTGCTTGAAGACTGGCAGGAACTTACAGGTAAAGTAAATGAGAACAGTGTGTCAAGTATTATACATGCTGTGGTGCGTTTGGGTTGGTCTTTCCAACCACAGCTCCACTAACCTTCTAGATGAAGAAATTACAAAACTGATTCCTTTATTTCCCACATGCACTTAAAGCTAAGTTTCTAAATCTGAGCTAGGGTATATCAGATGCACTTGCACAACAGTTTAAAATGAATGTGAGGTGGCAACCGTGTTCCTTCCCCTATCAATACTAGTTTGCGGTGACTGGACCTCATGTCCCAGAGCCCAGTCACCAGCTTTATGGGCATGGGAGAAAGTGGGGTAGCAGCAGCAGCAGTTTCTGACCTCTGGAAACAGCGATGGTGCATGACTGCCAAATCAATAGTCCAGTAGCTGTTTTCTAAATTTTATTCCTCCTATCCTATGAGCATCAAATTCCCTGAATTAAACACTGCTTGAAATCACTAGTATTTTCACTGTATCAAACCCTGATTGATTCCCATGGTATATGGAGAATAGAGTAAGGACGCTAAGAAGAGAGTAGGTGGCTGTCCCATGGGTAATGGGAAGATAATTGTCTAAACCGAGTCAGGCAGATGAGGGGTGAAAGAATTTAGCTCAACCTCAGTACATAGTAGTAACTCAAAAGCTCAGGATATTTATTTATACTGAGAAACTTAGAAAAGATCTATTCTAGTTTCTTTACCTTAAAATAAAGGAAAAAGAGACTCAGAGAGGGAAAATGACTCTCCCTAAGAAATGGAAGGTGTGAGTCCAATGAGCAGCAGGACCAGGGCAGAACCAGATCCCCTGCTGTCTAATCCAGTGTCCATCCAGCTGAAATACTTCTGTAATTTTTATTAAGCAAAATTATTCAGAAGAGTATCTAGGTATTTCACTTCTTATAGAAAATAAAAATCACAAGTGTTAATACGATGTTATGATTATATTTCTGTTGATGAACACAATAGCTACAAATGAGCAGAAATTCTTTCATGGGAATATTGAAATGGATAGCCTCAATAATAAATGGGAATCAAATTCTTCTAACCATTACATTATTTGCCCACCCCTTATATTGCCTATTTTCAATAAACATGTACTTTTTAACGCTATTTCTCAGCAGACCTATCCGGCCCTCAGAATCCAGTGGGCTATCCCAGCACTGCTCCCACTCAAACAACGTGGCATCAGTGAAGACAAGATTTATAACTCTGTTTATTCTGGAAAGTTCCTTCAAAGGTAGTCACTTGTGAATCAACCACACCTCTTTAGGAAAACATGACAGCCTCATGTTCCCTGTGACACTCCTGAGTCCATGAATAGATTTGAAAATGCTCCTCCTTCTATTTAGAGGTTGAGATTTTAACTATCTTTATTAGAAGAGTCAACAGTTTCTCTGCAAATATTTAACTTGTTAAAACATACCATAATCTTATGATGGTAAATTTTATTTCTGCAAGAGATTTCAAAAGATTTCCTGATCTAAATCCCTGATAACAAATAGTTTGAGTGTTATCACTTTCATTTTACTAGGGTGAGATCTATGGGATTAAATTTCTTTTACAAAGTCATAAAGTTAGTTAGAGGCATGAACAGTGTCAGTCCCAGCATTTCCGTCATCTCAAGTTTCAGATGCAAAGGAATTTGTTCCATGAGTTCAGCCTCACCCAAATCTCAAGCTGATCCGAACTGAGGTAGGAAGTATATCTGGAGCTCTGTCCAGAATCCAAGTAGCCATTGCCTGCAGTTCCCAAGTACCTGCAGACCTATAATCTTGAGACTTCTCCCAACCCTTGCTATGATTATTAAATCCTTATGAAGGCCCCTGAGCCTCCCCTATTTACATTCCATTCCTTCTGGTGTGATTGAAGGATACATGAGCCTCAGTCAGCCTTTGGGGTTGAGAGAAAATGCTGACACCATACTCCATCCTTCCAAAAAGGAACCAGTAGCCTTTGGGAGATTGGAATAAGCTGAATATTAACTTACCATATTTAACTTAATATTCTACTTATTCCAATATCCCAAAGGCTACTGCTTCCTTTTTGGGTTCCCCGTTCTGACAGAGTGGTTGCTCCAAACAGAAAAATCAACTAGAACTATGACATTGTTCCCAATACTCAGAATGTAACAGGTGCCTAGATAGAATTTTTGATTTGCAAAATGACTGGTTAAGGTGCAAAAGACAATATTTACAAGTCTATTTATTTTTATTATATTGATCCTTTTAAAATGTATATTAATATGCACTAGTAAAATAGTTCATATAGCAATTGAATGAATAAATAGAGATATTTCTACTAGAAGGATGTGCTGAAAAGATATGCACATTGGAGAAAATTTGGAGATTCGCTTTAGGAATATGTGCAGCAGGGTCACATCTACCTGAGTGGAGTCCTTTGGGTATTTCTAGACTATAAGCTCCATAAAGACATGGTGTCTGTTTGTGGAAGCCATCCTCACTGCCAAGCACTATGTCTGGTTCATAACGGGTCTTGAATAAATATTTGTTGAATCAGTGAATCAAGAAATGAATTAAAACTGGCCAAAATCAAAATAGTTTTCATGTATCTTAGTGTAGTGGGTAGAATTGTGTCCCCCAAAATTTTATATCCACCTAGAACCTTAGAATGTGACCCCATTTGGAAATAGAGTCTTTGCAGACATACTTAGGTAAAAATTGACATGAGATCATACAGGATTAGTGTGGCCCCTAAATCCAATGAGAATGTCCTAATTACAGACAGAAAAGGACACACAGAGACACAGTGAAGAAGGTTATGTGAAAACAAGAGGTAGACAGAGACTGGAGTGCTGCTGCTCAGCACAAGTCAAGGAATGCCTGGGGCCACCAGAATCTAGAAAAGCAAGGAAGCATTCATTTCCAGGGCCTCAGAGGGAGCATGGCCTCGCTGATAGCCTGATTTTGGACTTCTGGCCTCCAGAACTGTAAGTCTATGTTTCTGATATTTTACACTACAAAGCATATGGTAATTTATGAAGACAGCCCAAGGAAACTAGTACAGATAGTATATTTTAGACGCCAGGCCTCTTGCCTTAGTCAGTTTTATTAGACCTGACTCACCTGCCCAACTCCAATAGTCTATTGTAACAAATTCAACATGCCCTCCAGTGCAAATAGTAGAATCTAGCTCCCCTAACACCTAGTACAGCATTCTGTTCACTGCACATGACCGTTTATGGCCAGAGAACTTACCTGACAGGAAAAAGTTCTCAGTCTAAGGTGTGAGACTGCGGGCATGTACCCATGAATTTATGATGTAACCTGAAACTCTCTGCTCTTAAAATTGTTTATAAGACTAAGCTTCTGACTTCTGATATATGCTGGTTCCAGCCAGTTCACAATAATCATGAGATGTGTTATAGTTTTATTTATGTGCTTGATCTTCTGGTTAGGGCAAAAACCAGGAAATGAAGTTTTTGATTTTTGATTTTTTTTTAAACTCATCTTTGTCATCATTTAGTATTACTAAACTCTCATATTGTATATATATATATATATATATATATATATATATAAAATGAGTTAAATTTTAAGTCAATCACGTTTTCTGAAAATTTCAAAACGAGAATCAAATTTCCTTCCGAGGCAAAAATAAAAATTTAATTTACTATTAATCTCCCTAACTAGCTTATGCCAACAAAATGATTTCATTAAAAAACAGACAACCAAAATGTCTTTTGTACACTTTAGATATAACTTATATAAACATAGATCTGACTGTGCTTGGCAGAGAGGGGCACTCAAGAAGTGTTAGACCTGTTTTTCTGGATTAAGAAAGAAAATGAGCATTTAGAAGCGCCGTTTGATTTGAATTGCTCACTTGCTCGTTGTTGTTGGTTACTGTTGACTTAATTGAAATGATCATCTCTTCTGCATCTTAAGCTTGTTTACAAGGGTACTTTATTTTAAGCATTGAGAAAGAATGTTATTGGTCATCTGACCTTAGGTCAAGAGTTAGAGACCAGCCTGGCCAACATGTTAAAACCCCATCTCTACTAAAAATACAAAAAATTAGCTGGGCATGGTGGTGGGCACCTGTAATCACAGCTACTGGGGAGGCTGAAGCAGGAGAATCTCTTGAACCCAGGAGGTGGAGGTTGTAGTGAGCCAAGACTGCACCATTGCACTCCAGCCTGGGCAACAAGAATAAAACTTAAAAAAAAAAAAAAAGAATGTTATTGGTGATCTGAAAGTGTCATGATTCTGCTGTCATGACTGAGTAACATTCACTGTGACAATCACAAAGTGGGTAGCAAACCAAGACAAATGAACCCCAATCTACAAATCACAAGATTTTTAAAGAGAAAAACAAAAAAGGATGTATCATCCCAAGATTAGTAACTCAGAAAAGGAAGGAAGATTAGGAAGTGTGGAGATTTCAAAAGTGAAAGTTGGATGAAGACAAACACAAGTGAAAGCAATTCTGTTAGGCTGAGATCCATAAAGGTGTAATAAGCACCCACCATGAGCCAAGCAGCGGGTGAAAGTGAGCAAAATATGGAACCCTGTCCCACAATCTAGAGAATGCTTAGACATTCTTTAAGAAAGAAAAAATGGAGGAATCTGAAGAAATTTTGCATCCATGCATGATGCAATTTTTTGAACTCTAGTATAAAAGAAAGCTCCAGAGAGCAAGTCTTAGAAGTATCCACAGAACCTAGCATGCATTTTTGAATACACATAGAAAGTTCCCAGTAAATGAGTATGTTTTGTGTGTTTTACTTAACCTATAAATTAATGTGTGAAGAAACAGACCATAAAACCAAAGATGAATATCATACAGAAAGAGCCAAGAACAAACAGTATGGAGGAATGTCAGGAAAGCTAACATCCAGATATGATTTTAAAAATAAAACAACTATTCTTACCACGTGGTTTGAAAAAATAAAAAGAAAAGGAAAAAGCAAAAACAACTAAAGATTATAACAGAAAACGGCTGACATGGTGTCTGCAGACAGCTACAGGCTGAGGCCTCCGAGGCAGCTCCTATGATCTCTGTAGGGTTCAGGATGACTCAAGGAACCCTTGAATTACAGCCAATTAGATAGGTTGACCTGGAGGTATCCCTAAGAAAAGCCCATGGAGTCATGTTCTAGGAATCTGTTTTACGCATAGCCTAGCTCAAAACTTTTATCAATTACTTGACTGACAATACAGAAAAAAATAATTCTATGAAATGTGATGATGTCAGAAAGCTATGGGCCAAAGACAAATTAATCATCAAATGATGGAAATAATTTTAAAATATAATGATTGGCCAAGTTGGTGTGTATAAAGTTATAGTAAGAGTGTAAAGGTTTATGTTGGGTTCTGAAGTTTGATCACAATAGTACAAAAAGAGTTATCTACCTAGTTGCTAGAAATTTATGTTACTATTTGTTTTTCACTGAATTCCAAACTTAACATATAATTTAGGTGCATGCACACACAGACACACACACACACACGTGCACAACAATTTGAGTCTACATGTAAAAAATATAAGGTGTGAATTAAATCCTATTTTATTCTACACTGATCCAGGTTTCAGTGTGCCCCATTCTGAGTTTATTTTGGAGGCCCCTGAAGGATCTGGAAGCAAGAGTTTGGAAAGATTTTGCACAGAGGAGAGATCAATTCAGGGAACAAGTAGGGACCTCAAATAGCTGAAGGTATCATGTAGAAGAAGGAGTTGACTGATTATGCTGTTATAAAAGGTCGAGGAAAAGCAATGAGCAAAAGTGTAGAAGGACACACTTCAGTTGAAGATAATGAGTCATACTCTGTCATTAGAGCTGTTCAGCAATGGCCAGCCTGCCTTAGAAATACACGAACCCTGTGTCACCGGCCGCCCTCCACTAGGGCTGGATGACTATCGACAATGAGGGGCGGTGGAGAATAGACTCTTTACATTATTTTCTACTCTAAGGTAAATAGTAAGAATAATAGAAAAATATAGAATCAGATAAGCACATATTCCCATGCATAACCATCTCTGGAATGTCAGACAACTTTTTAAACCCTTGAGAAAATTGTTCTCAAACCCAATACACAGATCAAATAAACTGTGTAAAACACCTGTCACATAGTAGATGCTAAATAAATCATGGAAAAACAAATTATCATGATATCATGTAGTTTCTACAGAACAAGGAATAGCAACTCTCTTAATACCACTAGACGAAAAAGAAAAACAGAGAAATCAGACAATGTTCTTTCGCTTTCTGATCCTAACTCTGTAACAAAAAACTACGGGTCACACTCTGATTACCTGCTGATTGTTTGAACAAGAGATCTTCCTTTTGCAGAAAATTTTACTTGAATTAAAATATTCATACTTCACAGGCAGGTTGGATTTCTGATGGAAAGAAGAAGCAAACCAATAAAGTAATTAAGACTTAAAATTCTATTTTCAGACAAGTTCCTTAAATAGAAAAATATTAAATATATACAACTGAGAGTGGAGCAGTTTTCTCAAATGGTTTTCACCTCAAATACCATCTGAAGAAGGGGTCCTTCTCAGAAAGAGAAATTTATCATTTAAGGTAGGCATCATATGTTAACCCATGAAAGGTGATGTTTGATAACTTTGAAAATTGCTTTATCTTTCAGCTTTTCCTTTAAAAACATGGACAGACTTTAGGTAGCTTAGCATATAGATTAATTTGTAAAATTTATTGAACCGTCCTTTAAGTGTTAGTGAATTAAGATTTGCAATTAAAAGTTTGTATCCTTAAGTGCAAGTGAAACTGTGCTGGATGTTCTCATTATGAACTTGCCCAATAAATCACAATTAAGATATTCATAATAAAAGCATTCATCTTAGAAAGAAACTTGCTTGAACATAGTGCTGGGAAAAAAAGAATTGCCGTAATGTAGGTAGAGTGGGGAACATAGCTTTATACAGAGACCTTTACAAAACAGGCCAAAAATATGCACAAAAAATTATTTTGAAGAAACTTCACAGAAACTCTTTTTTTCATTTTTGAGAGCAGATGAAAGACATTTGTGATATTAAAAGCAGGAATTGTCACCTGATCTGTGAACTCTGCCAATTCCAAGGATCTAGGTAAAACTAGTGTGATGAGAACTGCTTCCTGGACTATTAACAAATACAGACAACAGGAGAAATGAAGCTTATGTAAAGATATTGGAAAGTTAATCCAAACAATCATCACCAGAGAGAGGCGAATGGAAAGAAAAGACGGAGGGAATGTACAGGCGGGGGTAGGGCATGGGGGGAAGGGGGAAATAGAAGAGTGACATTTGGTGATGAACCATATGTGCGTGGTTTGAAAGACATGACTGAATTGTTTTTGGTGCAGTATTATTCTGACATTTAGAATGAGGCAATTTTCCATTTCCATTAATGTACTGCCAAATAGAAGGGGAACTGTCTCGAATTAAAGACTAAAGAAAGCTGTTCCTCAAAGTTGTATTAAATCATTGCTGATGAACTCATTAAGAACAAATTAAGAAGGTAAATTGTACTAGGCATAACCAACAAGAAAATCCAAGGGAAATTATACAACTTCACTAATTTCTAAACAGTCCAGCATTAAGCAATGCCAGCACGTTACGTCAAAGTGGGATATACTCTTTAGTCTCTACAAATTTCTCAGTATCCTCGGAAAGGACCCAGGGTTACTTCAGAAAGAGGAGAAAATTTGACATAGTATCTCAATACACTTCAAAACAACTAAAAGATGTTGAGGAAAATGACCTCCACCCACCTTTCTACTCCACTTTTCAAATAGAAAAGAGGCTAAAACTTTGTGTAAGGCATGCTAAAAAAAAAAAAATTGGTTGTCTGTGATCCAAGCAATACATTTAGCCCTTTGTTCTAATGATCAGCATAAAGATTATTAAAACTGTACAACTAAGTTTCCTCATTTTCTGTGAAATCAGCTAGACATGAATTTTTTTGCCTTTCTCAGATGAGGGTGAAAAATCTTCTCTGTTGTCTTCAAATACTCCTCATGGAGTTCACCTTTCAGGTGGAAGAGCTGAAAAATAACATCGAGGTGCTCCCATCTCAGCATTCCAGGATTCCCAAATCCTCCAAAGTGATCATCCCCTTATATATCTAGTTACAGAGCAACTCAGACTTGTCATTTCTGTTTTATTCTCAGCACTGGTGCTCTAGGTATTGTAGACAAGCTGAAAAAAAGGCAGCAGAAACTCACAGCAACATGCTCATTAATTTGTCCAGTGGTCACACTCTACATTTCCTCATGTCGAGTCCATATTCTGGAACTCAATAATGAAATCCCGAAACCTTCTTACATGATGATGTCCCCCCTCTCACTTCATGTTCTCTGTTGACATTTTGATAAGTCTTCTTTCTGCCATAAAAGAGAACTCAAGACGTCTCCATAACAGCATGAGTCTAGATCCTGGACTCTATATTTTTTTCTCCCCATGGTATTCCTAGGGCCTAGCATGCTGCTTAAAACACAAAAGGCACATAATAAAAGCTGTGTTATTTGAACAGAGGAACTAATAATAATGTTGTGTACTTACATTATAGCCCATATACAGAATTCTCCCCCATATATTAACAAATGATCATTTGAAATTCCAGGAAATACTGGTTCTAACTTGAGATTAATGCAGTAACAGCCACGTCTTAAATGTGAATTAATCTGCTGCATTTTCTTTAATTTTTCATAGTCATTAAAGCTCAGCTTCTCAAAAGTAATTCCTTTAGTAGCTATTATAATTTTTTTCACTTTAATTGATTGAAATCATTTATAATAATATTTTTTAAAACTACAATTTCAGATGGGTTCATTTTAAATGATTTTGATTCATTCACATTTATATAACCCTTTTAATCTCATGATCTCAAAGTTCATTTTATGTTATTTATTTCTAATGTAGAGCAGAATGGAATAATTGTTCTCATTTTACAGACACACACACTGAAATAAATGCTAGATACACGGCTTTCAGTAAATAACTCAGATGGGAAATTTGAGACTCAGGATCAAATCAAAGCCATTATTTCTCATCCAAGAAATTACACATTTCCATCATTTCGTTACTTAAAAATTTGTTTTTCTATTGTAACATCAGTCCCCCTTATGATTCTGCTTACTAAACTTTAATTGGAAATATGCATATGAATTGCTCCACCCCCTCTCTCCCCTAATTCATTTTCAAGGTCATTGGATATGACCAATTGTTGTTAAACCAGTGCTAAGACAAGTTCTGCTGAAGTCAACAGGAACCAGAAATGGTGTTTGATGAAAGGCTTAAAGTCTGTATAGGTACCTGATTTTAAAAGTTGTAGCCCCTTTAAATTAATTGAAGGACTACTGAGTGCTGGCCAGGACATGCTGCTTAGCTGTTTCCATAATAAAGGATTGCAAAGTGGAAAACTATTATGTCTGGACATGTTACCCCAACTTTGTTTATAAATTCAGTATATCATAATCAAAATGTATAAAACCAAGATAAACCTTTGCCTTTTAAATCAGACGATTCCTTTTGCTTTTGCAGTTCATGGTTGTAGCTTACTGATCTGATCATTATACTCACAGAGAAACTGACCTTAGCAAAGAAGGACAGAGGTCTAGAGAAGAAACCAAAAAATCCTTTCTGCTTTGTTTGGTTTGTAATTTTTTCAAGGAATTTAAAAAAATCATTTGTCTTGTAGATAACAAAAAAAAATCTTTGATGAAGTAAAAACCATTTGAATAGAAGAATCTAAGTCAACTCTCTCCTCTGAAAAGGTTCTGGCCTAAGGGTGCATTTTTCCAGCTTCATTGCTTGCCAGAGCAAGGTCAGGGCTCCTACTGAATGTTGTTTCCTGAAATCAGGATGCTTCATTTGTAATCTAAGTAAAGTCACCAAGGACCATGAATCCTTGGGGCTGAGCTCCATGCTCTGTTAGCTGGCTAAGCAGAGCGTAGTGAAGGCCCATCTAACCCTGAATACATACATTTCCAATGGTCCCTGCCTAGAGTCACACTAACGAGGACACTTAAGGGGTGTGGAAGGAGGATCCTCTTTTCAGTCATCTGACTTTATAAACACCATCTCCATCAGTGGAACACCACAGTTAAAATCTTTTCCAATGACCCTGTTATGCTTTCCTTCCTGATTTACATTTGCTCACTCACCATGGTAGCATTCTCAATTTTAATGACAATAAAAATTTATCGTAATTAGATCTTTTTTTATTTAAAAAATTTTTGCCTCTAAATATATGAGATGGGCAGCTTCACAGGCACATGACTGCTTCTTTATTTACACTATGAATGTAGGAAGACTCTCCCTCTACTACCAGGCTTGCATTCTATGAATGTAAGGATAAAAATTTTTTACTTTAATCTTTTTGGTAAGCCAATAATGGCAATGATCCTTCTAGGGTATGTTAGTAGCAAATAAGGAAAAATTTAAGTAAACTCAATTTGCCTTTAATCTCTTTGATCTCCCCTATCCCCTTCAGGCCAATTGTCAAGGCCTGCTTTCTAGCCCAATTAATTATATTCTATAAGTCTTTAAACTCTGACATAATGAATCTCAGTTTCCACGTCTCAAAATACTCTTCAGTCTTCTCCCTAGTTATAAGAATCCCCAAAGGCCTTTCTATTCTTCTCCTGCAGTTTTCTTTGGCAAGTCATAGCCATTTCCGTCCTATCAGATTATCACGTTTGATGGGATGTAATGGTCTAATTTTGAATGTTTTTACAGAAAAATGAATTTTCTGTAATTTCATGTTTAGGAAATCTTTTTACTTGCCTTGTAAATTTGTATAAGCTTAAGCTTACTTTGGTACATCGTTTCCCTTCTGGCACCTCTCCGAGAACAAATATTCTCATGGAGAGGTATCTCCTATGACGGGACTGCATCTTGACACCTCATCACCTGAGATTGATGAATCTTCTTCCAGATATTTTACTCATGTCTTCTGACAACCACCACTAAATTCTTTTTCCCAGACTTGGCTTGTCTTCCATCATTAAGAAAACTCCACACCCAATTCTCTAGCTGCAACCTCTATGTGTTCTAATCCAGACATACTATCTCTGCTAAAATAAACGTTTTTCTTTTTTTGAGAGTTACCATTCCCCAAATTCTTGCATTAGCTTTTCAAAACCTCCTCCCATTGGTGAGACCCATACAAGTGAGGTGACTCCTTCTTGTTTTGTATGTGCAACCCACTGTCATGACTGTCCTCCAAGGGCTATTTGCTCATTTGTAGACTTCTTTATCATACTTGCCTCACGGCAACAGGTATCTGAAAGTAATATCCTTAAAACTGGAGAAAGCAAGCTTCTTCAATTACTTCCCATGGCTAAGCATAGTGATATGAGTCTCCATGCCTCCCTCTTTCAGCACCTCTGAAATTCAAGGCTTTGTCCTTTAAGCAAGTTTCTTCCCATACCTCACTATAGACCTCTTTAGATGAGAAACATACTCAACTAAGAACCCAAACCAATTTCTGCAATACACACTAGTGATGGACAGGCAAAGCTCAGCATGCATCCAGTTGTCCTACAGGAAGGAGGTGCAAATGGTTAAAAGCATATTGGAATTAAAGAAACTGGAGTTTGAATCTCAGTTTTGCTACTGAGGAACTGGGCAAGACATTGGGCAAGTGACTTAAATTTTGGCGGCTTCAATTTCTCCACCTGCAAAATGAAGATAGTAATAAAGCTACCTTATTGGCTGATGTTTTGCATGTAAAGCACATTTAACGTAATACCTCCCATATAATAAATCTTTCAGTAAGACTTCACATACTGCATTTGACTATTTACTGTGGATCTGAAGTCACATTATACTTTAGGACAACATAAAATATTATGACCCATAATTTTTTCCAAAGGAATATTTTTATATCAAAATACATATGTATGATCAGAATATCATGGAAAAGTTCATTGTCAAGAGAGGCTCAGAGAGACTAACCAGTTGTTTGAGGTGTGAATAATTAGTTTGTTATAGAGTTCTGCATGAGAACTCAGGCTGCCCGACTCCTAGCCAAGTGCTCTTTTGCTATACAGAACTGGCAGTGATCACTCTTCTCTGAGAATTATGAATAATTTTAGTTTGTGGAAAAATGCATTTTTTTTTTGAAATAGAAGTGCTTCTGTATACTTACCCTAGAAAGCCAACTGAGAAGAAAAATGCTCAAGTTTTAAGGTAAAATGCCCATTCACTGCCAAGGCAACTCCAGCTACAACAAAAGTCTGTGGTCCACTGTTCCTCCTTCACTCAGCACAGACCTTTGTCTCATAAAAGAGTTGTTTCGTCTCATTGAACTTTTTCTATGTTGTTATTACTGATCATTGTAATTAAACATTCTTCCTGAATCTGCTTGGCAGCTGCCACTGTGTTCCCAGGAACCATTCATAGCCTTGTGTGTTATTATCCTAATCCTCTGTTATAAAGAAAACTACTTAATGTCAAAAATCAGATACAAATACTGAAAACACTTTACATTTAGTTTTATTAGAATGAGTATTAATTGACATATTGAGGGTGGGGGTGTGTGTGGGTCCAATTCTTCAAGACACTAGGACCTCTGTTAAGTCAAAGTTAGCATGCAGTTTTGAGTTCTACTTGAGTTATATTCAGCTTATGTGTTAACTTCAACATAGCTTGGGAAGCATTCACTGCACTGAATATTCATATGGCGTGCGTGATACAGACACTGAACCCAATTTAGTAAATGAATACTTGTAATTTCACCAAAGCCCCGCCGAGAGATTATTATGCAGATTTATGAAAGAATATCACTGAAGCAATTCTTGGCTATGTCTTCACTCACCAAGGACTCAAAAGTGTGTAAACCTCAAATCTTTTTCTATATATTTACCGCTACTGGTTTCATCTTCTGAACTTTTCTGACATTACCTCTCACTCTCTGTTTTATCTCTAATTTTCCCTTTAATATTCTTGCCCTTGAGCAAAAAGCCAGCATCATAACACCTACGAACACTGCCAAGTTCCTCTTGACAATATCCTGGCTGCCATAATGCCAGCAATCTGTTCCAATCCTGTCACTGCAAAATCTCATTAAAGGCAAAAGGATGCCGGGTCACAGGCATATAGATACACAGCAGAAGGGGCTTACATTTCCAGGACTGGCTATGCCGTGTGCTAGGTCTCCTGATGTCTTCAGCGAAATCACATATCAACAAAGAGCTGGGCTCAGAGAACAGAAGCTAGTGTTGCTTGTGCACGCTGCAGTATAGAGACCTGACATCCCTACTCCCTCGAGGGACATTAACAGGTTACAGAGACCAGCTCAGAATCAGCACATTTTCCCACAGGTTGGTGCAAACAGAAATGAGACACAGCCTGATTGAATAAGGCCTGGAGCGCATTGCAGGAGACGTGGATTAAAATTTAAGCCTACAACTAGCTCATGGTCACCCTGGAGAAGTCACTTAGATCCTCTGCACTTCATATTCCTAGGCCACCAGGATACCCAGATCTTCAATTCTACAGTAATTTTCTAGAATTTACAAATGAAACCCCAAAATGTTATAGGTGAAAAACTCCAAATCATACTACAAATTAGCAGGAGACCCAGACATGTAAACTTCCAGGAACACCAGCTCATGAAATGACAAACACTTAAGTCCATGAAATAATTCAGTTCAGACCTAACAAGTTATTATCGCATCTCAGGTAGTGTGCATTGTAAGTTTATAGAAAACTCCAAATAATTTGGTGGCAAGCTTTTTTATTACAACTTAGAAAATCATCTTACAAACCTCCATATATCTATCTTTACTTCTTTCTGTAGCTCACTGGAATTATCTCTTTTTCTGGGATTAAAACCAAAAAGATACTGCTACAGCCATATATACCACAACATAGTGTTACATTTCATGTCTTGGGCTTTGGAGGGAAGCAGTCAATCCTAACTTCTTCACTTTCTTAATGTATTCAAAGTTAAACTACCTCTTTGAGCAGATGTGAAAATTAACAAAATAATGCAGGAAAAAGTTCTCAGTACCGGGCCTGGCATTTATTAACAGTGATGCTTAATAAACTTCGGTTTTTACTGTTATTACAGTAAATAATTCCATTAAAATTTTTGTGAAAATTGCCCTAGGATGCTAGATACTGTTACATTAGCGAGAATCCTTGGGGGAAAGGGCTAAAGAGAGACTGAATGGAATGGGATTGTTTCTTCATTTGGGTATGTGTAGCTATGTAATCTTGGATGAGCAATTTAACTTCATATCTTCATTGGTAAAACAGAGATAATACTAATGTTCTGTGAAAATGAAGTAAGATAATACATGTGACAAAAAATACTGAAGAAAACTTTTTGTGTTCACCTGAAACCAACAATTGAGCTCAAGTCCAGGGACCATGACTTAGAACCCATATTTACAGGGCATCAGCCAGCAATTGGGGCTACAGGGCCCCCTAGGGCCTTCTAAAAAGGGGGAAAAATAGTCTGACCACAACCATAATCACTAGATCCTTGCTAATCTACGTGTGGTCCATAAACCAGCAGTATTGGCATCGCCTGGGAACCTGTTAGGAATCTCAGGCCCCACCTCACAATTATGGAATTAGAATCTTCATTTTCAAAAGTTCCTGGATGACTCAGGTACACATTAAAGTTTGATTAACACTCACTTAGACCATCTGTATAAATTTTAGTTTACACCAGCAAAAGGCAGGTAAGGAAAAAGAGAATGAAATCTTCAAATTAATGAGTTGTGAGCTCCTTTAGGTGGGGGAGAGACATGACTAGGGGTTTTCTCCCCCAAAAGGCATGGTTTAACTGTGAAGAGGGTAGGTAGAGCATTGGATGAATCACTTGAAAAGATTAGGGATCTCTGCAAGAAGGAGAAGTTGGCGTTTTAAGCAGCTTTTTGATCAATTTCTGGTTACCTGAAACAAAAAGGAAACTGGAAAGAGGTAATAGAGTAGACATAGAGGGAGCATAATGCAGAGGCAAGCTGCATCCTCCTCATTTTGTGGGGCTGAGATTCCTGAGTTTCTGTACGCCAAGAAACACTGCTAGAGGTAGCCAGGGTTGAACCGCCATCTTGGTAGGGCCCTCCTGCAGAGTGCTGTGGTATGAGCAAAGGATATAGGAGGTGGGAGGGGGGAGCTAAGGAGATGGGAAATTGTTCAGTCAAGTTCAATCTTGGGCTCTTCCACATTAGGGAACTCTTTGATGAAGAAATTTCTACAGGACTCTCAGAAAAATAGTCCTGTACTCGAGTTTGAGTTTTAAGCTAGGCAAATGGTTAATAACTGAAAATAATAGAACACTGTGGAATTTTCTTTGTATGTCATCATGATATTGAGGTGCAGCAAAGAACCAAGATCCGAAATAACAGGGCTGGGAGGAATAACTACAGAAAAAAATTCATTCCATGTTAAGAACCAATGGGTTGAAACTGTCCTATAAATGTTTCTTAATGAAGCTCATGGGAGATTGTAAACATCCAATAAATTATAGATATTATTATAAAAGTAATATTGAGAAACAAAAATATAATTTTCAACAATAAAATATTATAATAAAGAGATGCACGGAAGACAGATACGTTATTAAATGTTCCAATGGCTTTCTTGATATGTACATTTATATTATCTACACATAGTTAGGAGGATAGACTTAGTACTGTATAACTGATAATAAGAGTGTTTGATTTTGTGAATGATATTTATTTTGTAATTTTTCTTATCTATACTTGGCAAATTTTCTTTCATGTATCTACTTATCCTGTAATTAGGGGAAAATCTCCTACTATAATTTTACCTCCCTCCATATCTCTTGAAGAACTCCTATTTGGGCACATAACTGTTCATAATTTTGTTCACAAAGAGTTTGTGTGCTGTAGGAAGATACCAATAAGGAACAGAAGATCAGTCAGTGCATGGGTAGATGACATCTGTGCATCCCATTGTGTGAAAAATAATCTGCTGATTTTGCCCTTTGTCTAAAATAAGTTCATTACATAGCCTATATCATGACTGCTTCTCAACCTTTTTATATATAAAGATGCTTTATATTTGCAAAGCTATATCCGATTTGCTTTCGTTATTCTAGTTCTTGAAACAGCAAACCTAGGTGATTTGACCCTGTTTTCCGTTTTATCAACAAAACTTCCTCTCCTCTCTTCTACTCCCCTTTGCAGGCAATAAGGCAGCTGTGTATAATCTGTGACTGCTGTGAGCATGGGGAGTGTTCCAGGGTAAGTGGGCCTCAGAAGTTGCTGAGCGCATTGCTCTACTGGGACTTCAATTCTGAACCCGAGGGAGTCATGATGACCTCCCCAGAGTTTTTCTGCTTTGCTAGGTTTGCCCATTTCACAAATTTCTAGATTGCTATTCCTATACTAAAGGTGACATTGTTAGCACTGAGACCATGTTGAGCTTTTTGTTACATGCTCCACCACACCCAGCCCAGTCTTAGGCATATGAGTGGCTAACTTTAATGTGAAAGCATTAAAAGCCTTGAAAATTCATATGATTTTGCACTAAAACAAATAAAGTTTAGTATAAAAATTTTAGGGTCAAGAATAAAAAGGAAAGGAGGTTATTATGGAGTAAGGGTACAGATAAGGTTTTTATTTATAAACAAAATATTTTTGGTTTTTTTTCTTTTTATTACCTTAACTTGGTTCTGTGTCTATGGCTTTTATTCAAAAATTGAATCCTTCAGAGTCCTTGAGCTATCATTGTTCCCATCTCATGTAAAGGAAAACATGGAATCGGGAACAATAATAGTACGAAGAACTCAGGAATGTAAGTTACGGGAACCTGTATTGTCACAGGGTATTGTCATCACTTACTTTTTATGTTTCCTTGCAAATCACAGATACTGAATTTTGAATTGCCAATAAAAAAGAAAAGAAAGAGTAAAACCTGGCTCTATAGCAACAGTTGCAATACTCTTCAGATAATAGCCTTTTAATCAACCTATTATTGATTGATTTGATTTTGTTTACATCTCCAAAAGTAAATATGCAGGAGGATTGAACAGAGACAACCCATGAAATTTGCTCTGCATGAAATCACTTGTAAGCATTTCAAACCCATGTGAGCACTGGAAACATACACTTTGTTTTTACACTCATTACTGTTTCTACCACTTTCTACAGTGGTATTTCCACAACCCTGTTCTCTTTTGTCACTGTCTGTAACAGGCATTCCTTAATAAAATGCTTAATAGCAGAATGAATGCGTTTGCATTCTATGGTTCTACTGCCCTCCAAGCTTTAGCTTCTCTTATCCTTCTCCAGTAATTTCAGGATGTGCTTTTGATGATCCCTGCTTCTGGGTTTACTGTGTTGTGTGTGCAGATGCGTATCTAATGGACTGGTAATGAAAAGGCAGACATGGAAAGCACTCAGAAAACTGCTCCTAATTCCTCTCAAAGCTACCTTCATCTAAGCATTAAAAAATAAAAGAAAAGAAACAGTGCTCCACTTCCAAAGGAGTGCAGCCTATTTGCCCCACACTGCACTTTCTGTCCAGCACCCTCCCACCCCCAACCCCTGACAATTACAGAGGCCTGTTAATGCCTGTCAGACATCCAAAGCTTGTTTCTAGGAGATCTCCCAATGCTTAATGCTTCATGGTTTCATGCACCTAGTGTCACCTCACTAACCAACTGAGAAACAATCATCCTGAAAAGAAGAGCATTTTAAACATGGTACCAAAGGGACTGACAGAGCAAATGCACAGGGAAAGGTGTCACTTAAACCTCCAGGGATGCTAAACACCAAACAAAATATTGGACATGTGCAAGAAACTAATGAGAAAAAAGACAAACATGTTAACATTTCAAAAAAGAGAGTGGTGAAAAACTTTTAAAAGATTAACAAAGCTATATGTGTTAGCTAAAAATAAACATTTATATAGAATGTTCTTGGTCTAAAGAGAATTGGTACTAAGGGTAGAAAGCAATAAAATAGAGGAAAGGGGGGAAAAGAAAAAGGCAACCTTTTAATTTGAGACACTTATTTATTTGTGCTTTTATTATTAACATTTTTCTTCTCTTCTAGAATTCAAACCAGGACAAATGAACAGGGAGAGCTGTATGCCTTTCTATAAAATGTTATCAATTCAAATCTCTGTTGAAGTTTACCTTTATAATATATGGGGTAAAAATGATTAGTAAACATACAAATAGTTTAAACAATATAGAAAGGGAATGTTCATTCTTTACTCACCAAGATTACTATTTCTTCCCATAAGTTAAGCAGACAGCAGACAATTGACCAACTTAAAGAGAATATTTGCAACATATCTCACAGATAAAGGGATAATAGTATCCCTAATATTTAAAGAACTCTTAAAGAATAAGGAGAAATAAAAAACAAAAACAAATATAAAAATGGATAAAAGATATGAACAGACAATTTACAGAAACTATATATGATATCACAAATAGCTCAAGTAAATAAAAAGATGTTCAGCCATACTCATAATAAAAGAAATGCAGATTAAAACTATACCAACATATCATAAGTAAAGTTATTTAAAGTATAATAACATATTCTGTTGGCAAAGCTGTGGGAAAGCCGGAACTCTTTTTATTTTTATTTTTTTTATTTTATTTTTTTATTGCTGAAGTGATCCAAATAGATCAGTCCTTATGAAGTCGAATTTGGTAACACCTAGAAAAACAACATATCTGTTTGTCTTTTGAACTTACAATCCTACTTGTAGAAATTACGTTAAAGATATACCTCCAACAATATGAAAATGCATATGCATAGGGTCAGCATTATTTTTCATTGTAAAATATTAGAAACAAGTAATAAAGCAGAGTGGTTCACGTAGGATGATTACAGTTAACAATAATACATTGTTTCAAATAGCCAGAGGGAGAGTAGCATTGAATGTTCCTAACCCAAAGAAATGATAAACATTTGAGATGATGGATATGCTAATTACGCTAATCTGATCACTATGTATTACATGTATTGAAACATCAGTATGCACCCTATGAATACATACAATTATATTTGTCAATTTTAAAACATTATGCTAAATTTTTTTAAAAAGAGTGGTTCAATATCACATAAGAAAATATCCTTGTATCTTCTCCTTTTGTTAAAAAGAAAATAGGAAAGAAATAAGAAACTAATAACTGAAACTTACTAGGGTGGGGGCACAGAAGGGAACTGAGTGGAAAACATGGGAGGAAGGAAAAGAATGAAAGCAGTAAGTAGCACAGTGACATGTCTCTGAGTTTGCCTCTTTGAACACTTCTGGCTTTGAGATTAAGATAAAAACCCACATGGAATGTATACAGAAAAAAATAAACTGAAATATATTTTAAATGAATAACATAAGTGTACTGAAGAGAAAAAACTAATGCAAATTGCTTCCAAATATATTATTTGGACTGTATGTCTTCAGGCTAAAGAAAAATAGGAATGAACAAATATTGAGCTCTGGGCATAGGTTCCTTTTCCACAGAGGTATGGGTAAGCAATTCTGGCATTACTGTGTATTCTAGAATTGTGCAAATAAGCAAATGGATTGTGGACATTGGGAGTCTTATTTCTCATTATTGGAGAAGGCCATTATAAATATTGAAAAGAGGAAACTATGGCATTTAATGGGAAATGGAGAAATCAGTAGGAATTCAGTGTGTATATGCATAGTACATACATAAACTCACATTTATCTATGTCTTATCTCTTTTCACTGAGAGAACCTACAATTAATAGTGCCCTCATAGCAATAAGCACACCTAATGCTCAGCTCTTGGTTTCTAAATCCTATGTATTAAAAGAAACCAGGGATGTTTTTTTGGGAAACGGCAGGTTCTAAGGCTGAAGCTAGGAAAATACACAATAAGCCTGGATTAACTTGTCATGGAAAGTAAGGAAATGCTCAAAGAATGATGAGGACATGTCAAAGCTAGCTTAAAGAAACTGACACTGGACAGACCTCAGAATTATCATCCTGGTTTCATTTTATTTGACCACCAAAATAAATAAATAATGACAATATAAAGTATAACCCATTGAAAAAAATAGAGTGAGCTCATGGTGATAAAAATTCTTTTTAAAAAAATTTTTAAAAACTATTTTTTATAGTAACAAACCAACCAATAAATGTAAAAGAAATAAAGTATTGAGAAAATCACCATTAAGAAACCACCATATAAACAATTAATTCAGGCAAGTATCACTTAACATATTAAAATCAGAGGAAAAGCTTGAGGAACAGTGAGATATTTACATAATTTCAAATTAGCTCACCCAACAGATATTAATTAAATACAAATGAAAAAAGTAGTAGCTTAACCATGGAGAAACCTGGGGAACACCAGGAAATCAAAGCTACCAGCACTAATAATAGGACAAAGCAACATCATTATGTCTCCTGATAGAGTACCCTAAAAAGGACACAGTATCACCTCTGCACCTTTCTTGCTCCAAATTCATTATCTGAATATCAACATGAGAAAATATCAGACAAGCCCAAATGGAGAAACAGTCTACAGTGTTAATTTCCTGATTTTAATATTTGCACTATGGTTATGTAAGAGAATATCCTGATTTCAGAAAACATGTAGTCAGGTACTACAGTAGTCCATTTTGCATTGCTATAAATACCTGAGGCTGGGTAATTTCAAAAGGAGAGAGGTTTATTTTGGCTTACAGTTCTGCAGACATACAAGAAGAATGGTGACAGCATCTGCTTCTGGTCAGGACCTCAGGATGCTTTTACACATAGAGGAAGGAGAAAAAGAGGGAGGGGAGGAGGTGCCGTACTTTTTTAAACAATCAGCTCTGGTATAAACTAATAGAGTGAGAGCTCATTCATTACCTGGGGAGGGCACCAAACCATTCATGAGGGATCCTCCCACACTACCACAACTCCTTCCACCAGGCCCCACCACCAACACTGGGGATCACATTTCAACATGAGATTTGGAGGGAACAAATATCCAAACTATATCAAATATTTATAAATAAAAAGTCCACTATGTCAGTAAATTACTATCATAAAGTTTAGAAAATATCTGTGGGGGGGTTATGTGTGTGTGTGTGTGTATGTATATGTATATGTATATGTATATGCATGTGCATGTATATGTGCATCTGTACATGTATAGAGGAAGCAGGTAAAGGAAAGGAAAATGTAGTAAACATCTGGCTTAAATACGTATTGGAGTTCCATTTACTACTTGTGTGACTTTTCTGTATGTCTGAAATTACACAAAATGTTTTTAAAAACAGAAGACAGCTTGAACATGTTACATCTGCTTTTGCAGTTTTCCAGCAGCTCCTGTCAGAAAGCTTAGTAAGGACATTACCTGGGGAAGTGAGACATGGGCTTTGAGAAACCCGGACCTAAACTACAAAACCACAGCAAGAACAAAACATGATTAACAATATGTGCCAGAGACTGACAAAAATACCATTTCCTCCTATTGCCTCTCTGCTTCAACATAGGGGAGGTAGGGACAGAAAGGACCTCTCCCTTCGATTACACTCATCCTGGCTAATAGTACAACTTTTCCTAGGTGAACTCCCTGCCTCCACAAAGAGAGAAAATTAGCCTCATTTTTACTAGGCTATTTCCGTTTTAAATGTTCCCCAGTTAAAAATCTACAGGTTTCACAGTGATACTCACTTAACACTTCCTCTACATAAGTGAGGCAGCTGTGAAAAAAAAAAAAGACTAAGAATGCCAGACCTTGTTTCAGAAATTGTAAATTTATGTGTTTGTGTCTCTGCTCTGCGTTCATGAGCTGTCTACCTTTGGGCAAATCACTTGAACTTTTTAAACTGTTTCCACATCTGTAAAACTGGGCATCCATACTTGTTGCAAAGATAAAATATAAAAATGCATATGAAACACTTTATAAACTGTCATATACTATATGCCATCACATCTTTATGAATGTGCCAAAGAAGAAAACCTCATTTTCTGATTTGCCTTCTCTCACTGTCACTTGTCATGTACAGTTAAGGGAAATGGTACTGCAAGTCAAGTGTCTTAAACTACGGGCTCTGAATAATTACTTTAGGGCTTAAGTTGATCTTTTTATGTCAAGAAAAAAAGAAGCAAATCGCAATTTTGATAACTATAAGCAGTATACTTTTTGGGAGCCAGTTTCCTCTCTTATCTTCCCCTAAGAATGGAACAGGTTTTTGCACACAGATATTGCTCAAGGTCGGTGAAAAAGTAATTGCAGTATTTTTTGTTGGATTTTGTTTGTTTGTTTGTTTTTAGTGATCCTCCCAAAGTTCCAGGATTACAGGTATGAGCTACTGTGCCCAGTTGGAATTTTCTTTTTTTCTTTTTTTTTTCAGATTTTTTTCCATAAATTATTGGGGTACCGGTGGTATTTGGTTACATGAGTAAGTTCTTTAGCAGTGATTTGTGAGTTTTTGGTGCACCCATCACCTGAGCAGTACACACTGCACCATATTTGCAGTCTTTTATCTCCCCTTCAACTCTTCCCACCACATCCCCAAAGTTCATTGTATCATTCTTATGCCATTGTGTCCTAATAGCTTAGATCTCACATAGCAGTGAGAACATACAATGTTTGGTTGTCCATTCCTGAGTTACTTCACTTAGAATAATAGTCTCCAACCTCATCCAGGTCACTGCAAATGCTGTTAATTCATTCCTTTTTATGGCTGCATAGTATTTCATCACATATATAAATGATTGTTGCAAAGACAGTACATATATATATTTGTACATATAGATATAGAGCACAGTTTCTTTATCCACTTGTTGATTGTTGGGCATTTGGGTTGGTTCCACGATTTTGCAATTGTGAATTGTGCTGCTATAAACATGTGAGTGCCTGAAATAATATAATGACTTCTTTCCCTCTGAGTAGATACCCAGTAGTGGGATTGCTGGATCAAATGGTAGTTCTACTTTTAGTTCTTTAAGGAATCTTCACACTGTTTTCCATAGTGTTTGTACTCGTTTGCATTCTCACCAGCAGTGTAGAAGTGTTCCCTCTTGACCGCATCCACACCAACATCTGTTTTTTGATTTTTTGATTATCGCCATTCTTGCAGGGGTAGGTGGTATTGCATTGTGGTTTTGATTTGCACTTCCATGATCTTTACTGATGTTGAGCATTTTTTCATGTTTGTTGAACATTTGTATATCTTCTTTTGAGAATTGTCTATTCATGTCCTTAGCCCACTTTTTGACTACATTGTTTTTTTCTTACTGATTTGAGTTTATTGTAGATTCTGAATATTAGCCCTTTTTCAGATGTATAGATTGTGTAGATTTTCTTCCACTCTGTGGGTTGTCTGTTTATTCTGCTGACTCTTGCTTTTGCTGTGCAGAAGTTCTTTAGTTTAATTAGGTCCCAGCTATTTATCTTTGTTTTTGTTGCATTTGCTTTTGGGTTCTTGGTCATGAAATCCTTGCCTAAGCCAATGTCTAGAAGGGTTTTTCCAGTGTTATCATCTATAATTTTTATTGTTTCAGGTCTTAGGTTTAAGTCCTTAATCCAGCTTGAGTTGATTTTTATGTAAGGTGAGAGATGAAGATCCAGTTTCATTCTCCTACATGTGGCTAGCCAATTATCCCAGCATCATTTGTTGAAAAGAGTCCCCTTTCCCCACTTTCTGTTTTTGTTTGCTTTGTTGAAGATCAGTTGACTGTAAGTATTTGGGTTTATTTCTCGGTTCTCTATTCTGTTCCATTGGTCTATGTGTCCATTCGTATATCAGTTCCATGCTGTTTTGGTGAATATGACCTTATAGTATAGTTTGAAATCAGGTAATGTGATGCCTCCAGATTTCTTCTTTTTGCTTAGTCTTGCTTTGGCTATGCAGGCTCTTTTTTGGTTCCACATGAATTTCGGAATTGTTGTTTCTAATTCTGTGAATAATGATGGTGGTATTTTGATGGGGATTGCATTGAATCTGTGGATTGCCTTTGGCAGTATGGTCATTTTCACATATTGATTCTACTCATCCATGAGCATGGGAGGTGTTTCCATTTGTTTGTGTCATCTATTTCTTTCTTTCAGCAGTGTTTTTTAGTTTTGCTTGTAAAGGTCTTTTGACTCTTTGGTTAGGTATATTCCTAAGTATTTTATTTTTATTACAGCTATTATAAAAGGGGTTGAGTTAATAATTTGATTCTCTACTTGGTCATTGTTGGTGTATAGAAGAGTTACTGATTTGTGTACATTAATCTTGAATCCAGAAACTTTGATGAATTCTTTGGTCAGTTCTAGGAGTTTTCTGGAGGAGTCCTTAGGGTTTTCAAGGTCTAAATGATAATATCATTAGCAAACAGGAACAGTTTCACTTCCTCTCTACCAATTTGGATGCCTTTTATTTCTTTCTCTGGTCTGATTGCTCTGGCTGGGATTCTAGTACTATGTTGAAGAGGAGTGGTGAGACTGGGCATCTTTGTCTTGTTCCTGTTCTCAGAGAGAATGCTTTTGACTTTTCCCCCTTCAGTACTATGTTGGCTGTGGGTTTGTCATAGATGGTTTTTATTACTTTAGGTTATGCCCCTTGTATGCTGATTTTGCTGAGAGTTTTAATCATAAAAAGATGCTAGATTTTGTCAAATGCTTTCTCTGAATATATTGAGATGATCATGTGATTTTTAATTCTGTTTGTGTGGTGTATCATATTTATTGACCTGCATATGTTGAACCATTCCTGCTTCCCTGGTATAAAACCCACTTGAACATGGTGGATTATCTTTTGATATGTTGTTGCATTTGGTTAGCTAGTATTTTGTTAAGGATTTTAGCATCTCTGTTCATCAAGGATATTGATCTGTAGTTTTCTTTCTGGTTATGTCATTTCCTGGTTTTGGTATTTAGTATTAGGGTGATGTTGGCTTCATAGAAGGAATTAGGGAGAGTTTCTTCTTTCTCTATTTTGTGGAATAGTGTCAAAAGAATTGGTACCAATTCTTCTTTGAATGTCTGGTAGAATTCTGCTGTAAATCCATCTTGTCCTGGACTTTTTTTTGTTGGTAATTTTTAAATTACCATTTCAATCTTGCTGTCTGTTATTGGTCTGTTAAGGGTATCTAATTCTTCTGATTTAAGTGAGGAGGATTATATTTTTCCAGGAATTTAGCCATCTCTTCTGTTTTCTAATTTAGGTGTGTAAACATGTTCATTGTAGTCTTGAATAATCTTTTTCATTTCAGTGGTAGCAATTGTAATATCTCCTGTTTTGTTTCTTAGTGAGGTTATTTGGATTTTCTCTCTTTTTTCTTGGTTAATCTTGCTAATGGACTGTCAATTTTATTTATCTTTTCAAAAACCAGCTTTTTATTTCATTTATCTTTTGTAATTTTCCTTTGTCTCAATTTCATTTCAGTCTGCTCTGATCTTGGTCATTTCCTTTCTTCTGCTGGGTTTGGCTTTGGTTTCTTCTTATTTCTCTAGTTCCTTGAGGTGTAACCTTAGGGTGTCAGTTTGTGCTCTTTCAGTCTTTTTGATGTAGGTGTTTAGGGCTATAAACTTTCCTCTTAGCACCACCTTTGCTGTATCTTAGAGGTTTTGATAGGTTTTGTCATTATTGTCGTTCAGTATTAAAAATATTTTTAATTTCCATCCTGACTTAGTTTTTGACCCAGTGATCATTCAGGAGCAAGTTATTTAATTTCCACGTATTTGCACAGTTTTGAAGGTTGCGCTTGAAGCTGATTTCTAGTTTTATTCCACTGTGTTCTGAGAGAGTGCTTGATATAATTTCATATAAACAATTGAGAATTGTTTAATGGCCTTTTATATGCTCTATCTTGGAGAAAGTTCCATGCACTGTTGAATAGAATATTTACGCTGCAGTTGTTGAATGAAATGTTCTGATACATCTAAGTCCATTTGTTCCAACATATAGTTTAATCCACTGCTTCTTTGTTGACTTTCTGTGTTGATGACTTGTCTAGTGCTGTCAATGGAGTATTGAAGTTGCCTATTATTATCGTGTTGCTGTTTATCTCATTTCTCAGCTTTATTGGTAATTGCTTTATAAATTTGGGAGCCCAGTGTTAGGTGCCTATATGTTTAGGATTATGATATTTTCCTCTTGGAGTAGGCCTTTTACCATTCTATAATGTCCCATTTTGTCTCTTTTAACTGCTGTTGCTTTAAAGTTTGTTTTGTCTAATATAAGAATAGCTACCCCTGTTTGCTTTTGGTGTCCTTTTGCATGAAACGCCTTTTTCAACCCTTTACTTTAAGTTTGTAGGAGTTCTTGTGCGTTAGGTGAGTCTCCTGAAGGCAGCAGATGGTTGGTTCGTGAGTTCTTATCCATTCTGCAGTTCTGTATCTTTTAAGTAGAGCATTTAGGCCATTTACATTCAATGTTAGTTTTGAAATGTGAAGGCACTGTTGCATTCATTGTGCTCTTTGTTGCAGTGTGCTTTATTTTTGGTTTTTGCTTTTTAACTTGTATTTTTATTTTATACGTTCTGTGTGATTTCTGTTTTATTGTGTTTCCAGGATTTATTTAAATATTTAGCACTCCTTTCAGCAGTTCTTGCAGTGGTGGCTTGGTAATGAAGGTATTCTCTCAGCATTTGCTTGAGAATGACTATATCTTTTCTTCATATATGATGCTTGGTTTCACTGGATATGAAATTCTTGGCTGATAATTGTTGTGTTTGATAAGGCTGAAGATAGGGCTCCAATCCTTTCTGGCATGTAGGGTTTTTGCTGAGAAATCTGCTCTTAATCTGATGGGTTTTCCTTTATAGGTTACCTGGTGCTTCTGTGTCATAGCTCTAAAGATTCTTTCCTTCATCTTAACTTTGGATAACCTGAAGAAAATGTGCCTAGGTGAGGATCTTTTTGTGATGAATTTCCAGGTATACTTTGTGCTTCTTGTATTTGGATGTCTAGGTCTCCAGCAAAGCCAGGAAAGTTTTCCTCAATTAGTCACCCAAATGTGTTTCCCAAGCTTGTAGAATTCTCTTCTTCCTCAGGAACACTGATTATTTTCAGATTTGGTCATTTAACATAATCCCAGATTTCTTGGAGGCTTTGTTCATATTTTCTTTTTCTTTTCTCTTTGTTTTTGTTGGATTGGGTTCATTCAAAGACCTTGTCTTCAAGCTCTGAATTTCTTTCTTCTACTTGTTCAATGCTATTGCTGAGAATTTCCAGAGAATTTTGCGTTTCTAAAAGTGTGTCCAAAGTTCTCTAAATATTTTATTGGTTTTTTCCTTAGGCTTTCTATTTCCTTGAATATTTCTCCCTTCACTTTTTGTATCATTTTTTGGATTTCCTTGCATTGGGCTTCACCTTTTTCTGGTCCCTCCCTGATTAGCTTAATAACTAACTGCCTGAATTCTTTTTCAGGCAAATCAGGGATTTCTTCTTGGTTTGGATCCATTGCTGGTGAAGTAGCATGATGTTTTTGGGAATATTGATGAGTCTCATTTTGTCACATTACCAGTTGGTTTTCTGGTTTCTTCTCATTTAGGTAGGATCTGTCAGAGGGAAGGTCTGGGGCTGAAGGCTGTTTGGTTCAGATTCTTTTGTCCCACGGGGTATTACCTTGATGTAATACTCTCCCCCTTTTCCTATGGATGTGGCTTCCTGTGAGCTAAACTGTTTGTTGACTCTTTTCTGGGTCTAGCCACCCAGTGAGTCTGCCCAGCTCTGAGCTGGTGCTGGGGTTTTTCTGCACAGAGTCCTGTGATGTATGGGTCTCTCTGCTTTGGATACCAGCACCTGTTCAAATCTAATTGCAGTTTTCAAACATGAATTTTAAATCATTATAACTAGGCTGGAACACACCTTTATTAATCAAAATAGGAACCAAACAATCAACACATTTTTGCCAATGAAAAATAAGTTTGTCTATTCCTGTGCATAAAATTCCATGCTTTGGGATTTGACAAACTCTTGGAAAGCATTTTCTGCATCCTGCTCATTATGGAAGTGTTTTCCCTGCAAAATGTTTTCGAGATTCTTGAGGAAGTGGTAGTTGGTTGGCTAGAAGTCTGGTGAATATGGCAGATGAGGCAAAACTTTTTAAGTGTTGGTTGTGCAGCATGCAGTCAAATGTTGTCATGGAGAAGAATTGGGTACTTTCTGTACCAATGCTGGCTGCAGGCAGTAGTTTTTGATGCATCTCATTGATTTGCTAAGCATACTTCTCAGATGTAAGGGTTTCACCAGGATTCAGAATGCCATAATGGATCATACCAGCAGCAGATCACCAAGCAGTTACCATGACCTTTTTTTTGGTACAAGTTTGGCTTTGGGAAGTGCTATGGAGCTTCTTCTCAGTTCAACCACTGAGCTAGCCATCACCGGTTATAGTATAACAGCCATGATTTGTTGCACGTCACAATTTGATCGAGAAATGGTTCATATTGCTATATAGAATAAGAGAAGACAATACTTCAAACAATTTTTTTTTAAATTTTCACTCAGTTCATGAGGCACCCACTTATCGAGCTTTTTCCTTTCCAATTTGCTTCAAATGCTGAATGACCATAGAATGGTTGACATTGAGTTTTGGAGCAACTTCTCATGTAACTGTAAGAGGATCAGTTTCAATGATTACTCTCAACTGGTCATTGTCAACTTCCGATGGCAGCCACTATGCTCCTAACCTTCAAGGCTCTTGTCTCCTTTGTAAAACTTCTTGATCCATCACTGCACTGTACATTCATTAGCAGTTTGTGGGCCAAATGTATTGCTGATGATGAGTTGTCTCCACTGCTTTATGACCCATTTTGAACTCAAATAAGAAAATCACTCAAATTTGCTTTCTAACATCATTTCCGTAGTCTAAAATAAATATAAAATAAACATAAAGTAACAAGTAATTAGCAAAATACACATAAAATGATAAAAGTGCATTAAAATGATGTATAACATAACCACACTTATTTAAGAATGTATCCAATATTAAACAGCATATTTCAACAATGAAAAAACTGCAATTACTTTTCCACCAACCTATATCACCTGAGCTAATCACTGCCTGAGTTGGTCACTAGATAAGTACTAAATGTGTCATGACCCACAACCCTGACCTGACTTCATCTTGGCCTCTGCTATCTGAACAAACAGAGAATAGTCCAAATTTACCAGTCACAGAAGCTGCGTGGGAAAGATGTGTTCAACCAGGGAGGCCCAGTGGGCCATGGTGGGACATTACAATGACACTGGTTCCATTCTCTGGCTTTCCCCCAGTGTCAACTTCTGTACCCACTGGACCCTTGGGAAAAATAATTTGGTTGCTTCCGCCCAAGAGTTTTTACAGTAAAGCTGCTGTTTCCAGGCAAATACATAAATAATATCAAGACAGAAAACCTGGGTAAGTTGGAATTGGCAGAGTCCTGTGACCTCAAAGAGCCCCAGCCCTCCTTTGTAGCTTGCAGTGACCCATGCTTTTTCGAAGTGCATCTGCATTATCATAGTGGTTGTTTGGTAAGAGTAGGGTGGGGCCAAATCATCCAGGCAACTCAGTCTCTGGACCACTGCCAACCAGCCAGCTGGCCGGCTGCATCCAGGTCTTGAGACATGGAGCTGTGCCGGGGATTTTAGTCCTATGCAAAGTCACCTAAGGTGAAGTCAGATGATTCAGCTCTTTTCTTGGCTGAATTTCTCAAAGCCTTTTACATAGGCATGTGCCTCTGTCAACATTCTTCCTTCCAAGGGTTTGTGCAGGCCCATATGGGAGCCCACTGCTTCATGACCAGTGCTACGGGCACACACATTTTCCCATCATGTTCAGGCTCCCTGTGTCCTGCGCTTCCAACTCAGCAAATGTGCCCAGCAGACTGTTTAAGTGAACTGTCATCCCTGTGACTCTGCTCAGAATGGGAACCTCTCCCTGCTTGAGTGGAGACACATGGGTGTTCCAAGGTTTGGCACAAAGCCTTGTAAAATGAGGCCAAGTTTCTATCCCTTTGACTTTATATATTCTACTTGGATACCCTCCTCTGTCTCCCACTGACCCCCCAACTGGAATACCACTGAAGAGACCATCTGCCACAAATGCCCATACCCAGTGATCAAAATATTTTAGCTTCTTTCCCAGCTTGGTGTCAGCGACAAAATATGTGAGGCTTGCAAACTGGCCTTTCAGTATTTAAGCCTCTTTAAAAGCCAGGTGACATTGCCATCCTATTTGGCTCTGTTAGCTGTCACCAGAAGACATGATGTTTTATGGTGAATTTGTCCTTAACACACAAAAACCAAGTCTAAATACAAAAGGATTTGAGAAGAGGCACAGCTGTGGTCTTGTGCTCTACCATATTATTTCAGAAAGATGAAAACTAAACAAATGGCAACTAATGGCCCTGGCAAGTCCAGAGACTGGGAGGATCTTGGATGTCAGGGAGAGCCACTGGCTTTAGAAAGCTAACACCTGTTTTTGGATGGCCACGCATCACATACATACCCACATATTACGCCTGGAGACCCAACAGCAAATAGGCTGCTCTCATTCCTGACAAACCAAGACACACACAAAAGTCTTTCTGCTCTTCTTAGTGGCCAGAGAAGGCCAAACAATAGAGTTACGATAATCTCTAATGGGGCTCCTCTTCAATGTGGCTGTCTTGTCTTAAATATCTGGTTTTGAAAAAAGAACTATCATTTAGAACTTTGGCCCTAACAACTGGCCATCAGGATAAGGAAACAGCTAGGACAGACTCTAATGATAGTGAAAGTGAAATGAATTCCAGCCAGTAACATTTGAGGCTTCTCCAGGGCCCTCTCATTTAATCACAAGAACAGTCCCTCAATGATGGGCTTCAAAGAACATAATTTTTGACAGTAAGAGAACCTATGCAGCAACAATTCAAACTATATTTACTACACAACATCTGCACCAAACCCTAAGAGGTATTAAGTTCAACATTCCCTGTCTGTTCTACGGAGAGGTTTTAGACGCATAAACCATCATTTATGCTGTCTTTGGTTCTTTTCCAGTGACCTTTTTTAGAGTAGTGGCAGTATAATTCTCTCACTACAGCAGTCTCCAGCACCATTCCCAGACAGGCCTCATAAAGCCGGCCTTTCACATTAATCGATCACCTTATTATGGAAGTAAATCAAAGCAGTTAAGCCCAGGCTCCTGGGAGTTGAAGGTCAAATGGGGCGAGTCAACCTTATTCTGACAAAAAGCTCTGTAAAGAAATTCTTTCAGGCCTTTTTCCTTGCATCTACTTGCTTTCATAATATAATATGTACCTATTATAACCATGTGTCTCAGATTTCCTGGGTCACTTTTCATCTGGCATGGGAGAAGTATAGAGAGCCACATCGTATGTCAGGCCACACTTCCTAATGCTTAGACCAGAAAATATGATTATCATATGGGTTGTTGAATGTGCGTGCCAACAGATACATTTTAGGAAAGTAAATGCGAGGCTCACCACGCTTACGACACACTCTTGGAAATCAGTTTCAACAGTCAGTTTCTACATTTCCCTAACAACTGCCAAAGGTTTAGGATACATAAGAAATATTACTAGAAATACTACTAGTTATCTACTTTGTAGACTTTTTATAAGAATTAAATTTTTTCATGAACAGATCTTAGCTGGAGTCCTTTAGAAAAATGATCTGGAGCAAAGATTATGTTAAGAATAATTTATGTGGGACTCCAAGCCTAGGGTGGAGACAGTGAGGGTAGAAGGGAAATGGAGGTACAATGAAATGCATAGTGATACATTCTACGCTGGCTACTTCACAAGCAGCTAAGACACAGTGCATTGCTCAGCAGGCATTCTTTCCACACACAGGACTTTAATGGTATTTTTTGGGGAGGATTGCAAAGAGTTGCTGTATCTCAAAGCAGACCACAAAAGATAGAAAGGAAAGGAATGTATCTGTCTGACTCCTTTCTGCCTCTAAATTCCAGTAGCCAATGTTCACTTTGCAGAGAGCTAACTGCTTTATACTACCAATAGCATCAACAGGTCCATTGGCAGGCACTGTGAAAGCTAGATTCCATACCTTGGCCAGGTCTCAAAATAGAAAGGTAGCAGGTGTAGGTTGAATGTTGAAGGAGAAGGATGTGGTTGGGGATATCTGAGAAGGCGCAGAAGAATTGTACCCTCCCCCAACCCCTTACCACGCAGAATGCAAAGAACTCAGAACAGAGCCTAGCACAGTGGGGAACACCATGTGTGTGCTTTCATTAGTGTTCACTGCTCCCTGAGAGTAAACCACGGAGAGACAAGAGCAGTGTTTCATTGAGAAAACAAGCTCCAAACAGAAAGTCAATTGTGCTGGTAATAAAAGAAAATAAAAATTAAGATCTAGGAAAATGACTCATTCTTCATTAATGAAAAAGAAATTTTGGATAAGCTAAAGCGAGGAACATAGAAATCAGCAGCTGCCAAACTCCGTGAAAGGAGAGAGTCCAACACATATTTTATGTGGAAATAAGAAAAAGCTTCTGATAAAACCTTATTCATACCTGCTTCTCCCTCATGTTACTGTGCCACAATGAGAGTCAGAGAAGTCTACAGCTAGGAGAAAGGAGAGGAGTAAGGAAATTGGCAAGATGACCAAAAGAAAGGAAGCGGAATGGTATAAAGAAGGGAGGAATGTGACTTCATTCGAACAATTGCATGAGAAAAGACATGAAGCTAAACAGTTGAAATAAATATCCTCTCCAAATTGTATGTCTTATTACAATACTGCTGGAAAATATTTTGGGCTGAATGTGGAAAATATAGAGGATTCACAACTCTTTGAGGATAAGGGAAGAGGTAGATCACAGATCAATGCAGAGCTCTTGGAACAATGCTGGAACCTACTAATGCTATGGAAATATTTGCTACTAGTATCAACTATTGCAATTACCTTACTCTTTCTTTGATAAAAAATTTATTCCTTAACCCAACCAAAAGCGCATGTATTCAAGCTCACCAGATCTTAAAGAAGCAAAAATGTTCTGTATGGTAATCAGTCAACAAACATTTATACGTAGGGAAATTTGGAACTCTCTCTTAAAATAAGTGCATGTTATGCTATGACCTAAGCAATTCTGCCTCTAGGAATTTACCCAATGGAAATGTCTTTTCACATGTGAATGAAATAATCCATGTAGAAAGTTATTTATTATAACCTTTTCATAATAACAAATGTTTAAAAGAATATCTAAATGTTTATTAATAGCTGGTTAACAAATGTGTCCGCAGAGTAGAATATCTATTCAGTAGCCATGAAAAGAATAAGGAACTACTTTACCTCATTATAAGGAAAACGTTCTAAGATATACGGTCCAATAAAATGAAAAACTCAAAATAGAGCCCAGCATGTATCATGTATACAAGGCAATCACTTGTGAATAAAGAGGAAATGCAGGAGTTTGTGTGTGTGTGTGTGTGTGTGTGTGTGTGTGTATTGTGTAAAATGACTGTGGAAGAATCCATAGGAAAATTCATATTTTTGTCTACTGGGAGAAAGATTGCCTGACAGAAAGAAAAGGTGGGGAGGGAGGGAGATTTTTCCCTATGTACTTTTTCTTATATAATTCTGAATATCTTTTGGCCATGTAAATGTACTATTAATTTAAATAAAATAAAATGGAAATGACTTACCTTGTTTATTTTCAAAGAATTGAAATAGCATATGCTTACAATTGCCTCTCCTCATATGAAAGTCTGTTTCTAGAGCGTTCTGAGTATGGCCAAGGAAGACAGTGATTGCTCATGGAAATCAGTGGCTATATGAGGCATCTGAGATGTGCCAGGAATGGTGTCAGCAAGGGGGAAGTCATATTTTATAAGATAGATAAAAACTTTATTGGCCTAGAAATAGTTTCAGAACAAAGTCCAAGTTGGGTGTAGGCCACCACCAATCATACCAAATAAGACATTTGACCATCTTATCTGAGGTAGAAATGGTTGTGAACCCTCGTCATCGTATTAATGGCAGAACAGAAGTTTATGAAACTCACAAAATATGATAACAACTAGTCTTAACACAAGATGGAAATAATAGAGATGCCAAGGTTTACTTAGACAAGCATCTTCATTCTGAGGCTGCCTTCTCATGCTAGCTAGCACCGTAGGGCAAGTGCCACAAGTAGACAGTGATGTACCAACTCAGCCCCCAGTTGACTGGGCCAGTCACCTAACTTCCCTAATGCCAGCTTTCCTCTTTTGTTCAGCTGAGCTTCTGGGAGTATGCGGAAAGAGCATACTGGTAATTATCAAAGATTCAACCACAGAAGTATGGATGTTCTTCCCATTAGACAAACTGCAAAACCAAGCTTCCCCCATCGTTGTCTCTGTTAGAGAGTCAGGTGGGTACATTTTATTTATTAATAATTAATGGAAGGGGTATTGGGCAGAGTTGCCAAAAGCAAAGGATCTATCTTTGTCCTGATATTGCCACAGACTCATTTGCTCATCCCAGTAAGTCACTTATTTTCTTGGACTTCAAATTCCTTATCTGAAATGTGAGGAAATCAGACTGCACAAAGTTTTTCCCTATCTCAAAAATTTACTTCTTTGAGATATGTTTATTTATTCAGTCAAGCACTATTTAGGGAGGGCCAACATTCACCACACTGTTCAGAATCGCTGCACAGTCAAAGGCAATTCAATTAGTAGGAAATTTAAATATAAATATTTGAGTTTAACTTTTCTGCAGTTCTTTCAAGACCTGAGCACCATATAAATGAGATAAAATTAACACTGAAAGAATATCAACTGTTTCATCATGCAGAGAAAAAACACTTGTTTTTGGAATACATATGTTATTATTATTTTGTATGCTTCTTGACTGCTCACACTCATACTAAATATCTTAAAAGATGTGCTCCGCCTTCATGTTGACAAAGAGCCTCTCTCACTCCTGTGTTCAATTTGTCAGGCTGAGAAGGCTGTGCCTTGCTCTCTTATTTCATTAAGTAAGCCCCACAGGTGGCATGAGAGGCCTGTTCTGGAGTCATTCATCTCTTATAAGGACACAGCGCCGGTATGTGCACATGAGGAGATGGGGCAGCCACATGGTTGCTAGGCATATCAAAAGTCACCAAGTGTTTTATAGCTTTTATCAGCGTTTTACCCATCCTTTTCCAAGAGATCTTTTGTGGCTTTAAACTTATATATAAACAATGTCAACAGAAAAATTAGAGAATAAAAAAAATACAATACACAGAATGTAAAAAGAAACAGTATCTCCAGTATACAAAAAGGACCTAGATATTGGTAACAAAAAGACAGAAACAGGACATGAACAATCAGCACCATAGGTGCAGTAAGCCGTCAAAAAATGTGTAAAAAGGTGCTGAACTTTGCTTTTGGAGGCTGCCCAACACCCCTTCCATTAACTAAATAACATTCACCCACCTGACAACAGAGGGTGGGACAAATGGTAGGGAGAAGCTTGGTTTTGCAATCTGTTTAATGGGAAGAGCATCCCATGCTTCTGTGGTCGACTCTTTGGTAATTACCGGTATGCTCCGACTTGATTCTCCCAGAAGCTCAACCGAATAAAAAAGGAAAACTGGCCTAAGGGAAGTGAAGTGACCAGCCCAGTCAATTAGAGGCTGAGTTCGATCTAGGGTGGAAAATGTGAATAAAGGGGAAATAAATGTGTGTGCGTGTGTGTGTGCATGCATGTGTGTGTGTATTGTATAACGTAACTCTGGAAGAATCCATAAGAAAACTACTATCTTTGTCTACTGGGAGAAGGATTGATTGACAAGAAGAAAAGGTGGAGAGGAAGATTTTTCCATATGTACTCTTGCTTACATACTTTTGAATGTCTCTGGGCCATGGAAATATACTATTAATCTACATACAATAAAATGGAAGTGACTTAACTTGCTTATTTTAAAATAATTAAGATAGAATGTGCTTACAACGGCCTCTCCTCATATGAGAGTCTGTTTCCAGAGAGTTCTGAGTGTGGCCAAGGAAGTCCGTGATTGCTCATGGAAATTAGTAGCTGTAAATGGTCAATAAATGTATGAAAAGATACTGAACTTCACTAGAAGTAAAATAAATGCAAACTAGAAATAAAATGAGATCACATTTTTTAAGTGACAGATTGGAAAAATGATTAAGTGTGATTAAATTCAGTCTTGATCAAGGAAAAGGAGAGACACTCTTCAATTCTGATGAGAATATGAATTGCTCTAAGCCATTTTGGAAATTTTTCTTGTAATATCTATCGAAAGTAAAGAAACTCCTACTTTAACCTACCCATGTCATTTTTTCTTATGTAACTTATATATATATATATATATATATGCATTATATATATATAAGCTAGTACATAAATATATATGGAAAAGTATGTTAATTACAACATAATTTTTTCTGGCAGCAAAAAACTGAATTGGCTGAAAGAAGAGAGTAGTTTGCACAAATAATGGTGTATTATCATGGAATACTATAGAGTCATTAAAATAAGACATTATTTATTCTTGAAAATTGCTAAGTAGATTTAAATGTTCTCATCACATAACAATGAGTATGTGAGGTAATGCAAATACTAATTATCTCAAATTAGCTATTCCACAATAGATGTTCATATACATATTTCAAACAACTTGTTTTACACAATAAATATATTCATTTTTTATATGTTGATTAAATAAATAGAAAATTTTCACATATTAAAAAAATATATTGTTGGCCAGGAAGACAATCCACAACAATTTTTTTAAGTGATAAAGAAATAAATTGCAGAGTGATGTGTTTGGTATAATCCAAGATTTATAAAGACAAAAAATTGCCAAAATTGTATATGTGCATATATGTTTTCATATTGATACAGATGTGTAGCATGAAGAGAAATAGTCAAAGATGCACACGAGGCTGTCAACATCATTATCTACTAGAAGCTGATGGGTTGTGGCCGTAAAGAATAGGAATGCAAGATAAGAGATGATGGGGAAGATTCTTCGTTTTCTTTCTATGTATTTACATTATAATTTTGGATGCAGGAATCATGGGTTACTCTTAAAATGTTTAAGGGAAATTTAGCAGTGAAGTAGGAGAAAGCAAGAAGAATGTGAGGTTAAAATAGTCTGCAGACAGAAGGGAAGCACACAGTAGCCCTCACGTGCGCTGCATTCCCATACAAGATCAGCCAACACCCAGATACTAAACACAGAAAAACAGGGAGCAGAGAGTTTTGTCTAACTTTGTAGGTATGATATATACAAATGTTCTCCAGAATGTCTGCATGTTATTTAATAAAAGACATAATGTCTTTCCAGTTGAAAATTCCAAAGAAAAAAATATCAATTTACAACGTTTCAACTTAATATGATCTTTCAACTCATAATGATCTTTTAAATTTACCATGATGTGAAAGCGAAAAGTGTTCAGTAGAAATTGTACTTGGAATATCTACATGACCATTTTGTTTTTCACTTTCAGTACAGTATTCAATAAATTACACAAAATATTCAACAGTTTATTATAAAATGGACTTTGTGTTAGATGCTTTTCTCCAACTATAAGTTAATGCAAGTGTTCTGAGTTCATTTAAGGCAGGCTAGGCTTAGCTACGATGTTCGGTAGGTTAGGTGTATTAAATGCATTTTTCACTTAAGATACTTTCAAATTTATCAGGACGGAACCCCACCCTAAGCCGATGACTCTCTGTATATCCAGATCTCTTTAGGTAGTCACTATCATCACTCTTCACTCCACCTGTAAATATATCTGACATCTGTAAAGGGCTTTTCAGTTATGAACTACTTCCTTTATAGCCCTGTTCGTATGGGAGGCATAGACGTTGTGCTTCCCATTTTACAGATGAAACAAACTCTTTATTTAACAACCTAAAATGGTAACTGAGTCACCAAGAAACACTGTCAAATTCCCCCTTTATCTTTAGGGGACAGGAAACACGGCTTAGTACTGCAAGCACACAAGTACACTATGATTTTAACTACACAGAAAGCATAGCAGAGGAAATTAAAGAATAAATGTGATAAAAATCTATCCGGAAAGCCTGTTAGTTGGTTAAATTCATATTGAAATTAATCACAGATTCTTCATTAACAGGTAGTTGTTATTCCCAACCCCCCCCACACACACATACCCCTCAAATAATTACCATAAATTTCTACTTTATTTTGTGCATACAGACTTGGCCTCAAAAACTCTGCCACAAAGATGGGAAGCAATCCTTTCAAGTTAATATATTATTTCTGTGTAATTTCCACCATGAACAGAGCATATTAATGCATTCATTTACCATCTGTGTCCATTGGTACCACAGCCAGTTACCCCAGAGGACTAAGACACCCTCTTTTGTGATAGACATTTGGACAAAAACAGGGACTCCCAAATGAACAATGTGAGGTCTATATTATGTGCAGATGGAAGACAGATAAATAGGCAAACACTGCAGGTTCAGCAGTTTGCTTGGAATCCTCAGTCCTGGAGGATTAAGATAGGCACGCAGAAATATGTCAAAGCTGGTCTCTATTCTTATAAAACACTACAAGTGAAGCTTAGAGAATATTTTTATGTTAGCTTTTCATTTGTACCAACAAAGAAAATTGTCAGTTCATTTTAAATACCCTTTCTTGGGGAAAACTTGGCTGTTTGTTCATTCTCAATGTCCTTCAAACGTTCTGTTTTGTTTTCTCTGTGGGCAGATTCAGGTGAAAAAAAAAAAGCATTGATGGAGAAGGAATGAATGAGAGATTGGAAAACAAAATGGTGAGGCAGCTCTTCTCTTTTGGCATTGAAGAAACATAGGAGTGCCTACTTTAAAAATCAAATTCCGTTTAAATTTAAGTAAGTCATTTTTTGGTATATTGGTCATTTGCAAAAGAAACTGGAGAATAATCACCACATTTGTATGATATTTTCTTGTCTCAAATGGTTAACTTCTCTGTTCCAGAGACCAAATATTGTCTTTCTTCGTCATTCATCATTCTCATTGGCTTCATAGAGAATTAGGTACAGATAATTGAGATCTGTGCACCCCTAAACATTTTTCTGTGGGCTACATTATTCTTTGCTCTGTGTATGACTCACTATTATGTTACTTGATCTACAGTTCCAAGATTTTTCTGTTACTTGGTTACTATTCTATGAATTTAACATAATGTAAATTATTATTTTAGTAAAACTTAAACATGCATTTCATATAAATACTCAAGGAACTTCTTGAGGTTTTTCAGGTATCTGAATAGGATGCTATAGAGTTTACCTGCTTAATTCTCAATCCAGAGAAATTACCTCTTCTTCCCAAAACACACACCTGTTCTAGATAGATTAATTATTCATCTATTCATTATGCATTTATTAAGTACTCATTATGTGCCAGTTACTGTAAAATATACGGTGGGCAAGTTCATAAATGAATCAATCCCTGTTCTAGAGCATCTCATAGTCAGAGAAAGCAAAGAAAGCATATAAGATAAATTACAACTCAAATGTGATAAGAATCAAAATAGAACTACATATATAGTGCTATTAGAGCACCAAGGAAATGTGCCCACGCCAACTGGGAATCTGGAGATGCTTCATAGGGATAGAAAAATTTCACCTGAATTTGCAAGGATGTTTAGAGGTGAGTCAGGTAATAAATGGAGGGATGAATAAATGAATGAATTAATTGCTTGGCAGGATAACTGGGGACAATCATTCACACATGCTGTGTTCTAAGCAGTGTTGGGAAGGGTTTTTCAGACAAAGGGAACAGCATTTGCAAATGCAACGATGCATGAAAAAACACGGCAAGCTTCAGGAATGACAATATTCATGTTATTTGAACAAAAGTTTGTGGAGAGGAAGATGCAAAGAAATTAAGCAGAAATTCAGGTGGTGACCACTGCATAAAGTGTCAACATTAAGAAGTTTGTACTTCATCCTGGAAGAAACAGAAAGGCAGGGTAGGGTTTTAAAGGAGGGGATATTAAGTATTCAAATATATTTATTGAGCACCCTGTATATGCCAGGCACAGTATCCTCAGCTGTGAGGAAACAGACATCCTCACAGCTAGACTCAGCATCCATAGCTCTGAAGAAACAGAAAAGAACTTCTGGTCTCATGGGTTTTGTAGTTTAATGGAGTGTGACAGACAATAAGCAAAATTGAACTATGCAGTACATTTAAAGATGAGAAGTGCTAGGAAGAGAAATATAAATGAAGAGAGTGGAGGAAAGGGGTCAGACTTGTACTTTAGAATAGTTCATTTAAATCATTAGAAAAAGATTAGACAGAAATTGCAGTCAGAAATGCAAATTAAGATTCCATTAAAGCATTCATGGTAGATGCAATGAATCTAGGAACTGAAATTATATAATGGGAACAAATAGAAGGAGGTAGATTCAAAAGAATCAACAGGACTTCATTGGAGATGTATTGATTATTAGGGTGAAGAAGAAAATTAACAAAGAGATTATACTGAGTTTTCTAACCAGAGTTTTAATCATCATTATGAAGGGAAGTTAAAGAATTAAGCTTTAGTTCTATAATTTCATTATAGGTATATGTTGCTTGATTTCTCTTAGACCCATAGAGGATGTTGTCTCTCTTCATTCTTTGAAACAAAGAAGTACTGAAGATTCAATTGTCTGAGAGAGTTTGGTATAGGCCACAATATCAGAGCACATAATCTAATGCTTTTTATGGGTGACCTTGGGAGAAAATATTTGAAATGTTTCTGTGCCATTTTCTAGTTATTGTGAACCCTAAAGTTAGAAACAGGCCACCAGAAGACACATCCTTCAACCTGTCTAGTTCCACAAGCCACGAGAATCATTGAAGTCTGGTCGATAATAGCGTGGGCCCAGGTACAAAGCTGCCTGGATACCAAATTCTGACTCACCCATCACTATCTGTGTCAAGTCACTAATTTTCGCCTTCCTTCTCTAAAAACGGAGATAATAGTATTTTCTTCCTGGGGTCCTGTGTAGATTAAATTAGGTAATCTACATAAAGTTCATGGCACAGTGGCTCATAGTAAGTTTTCAGTGCACAGTAACAGATATTACATTTGTTAACATCTCTATGAATCAGGGATTTGATGGACACATTCTGGGATCCAGTGTCCGTCATTTGGCTTAGGTTTCTTTAGACGGGGACAGAATTGTGATGCCTTCAGAATGTATTCCACCCCAATAACGGAAGTGCTGGTGTTCTCCAAGTCTCCTTGGTGACTCTCCATGCTCTGGACCACCTGTGTCGTCTGGCATCAGTGCCTGTTGCTGCAGTCCTGGCTGCCACATCAATGACAACTCTATCCTTGTGTGGGCGAGCTGTGGAGACAGATGGTTCCTTGGTACAGGGTAGGGACTGTCAGTCATGATGGGGAGAGCTGAACACGACGCTGAAGTGTGGAGTGTGGATTAGGAGCACTCCTTAAGCGGGTCCAATATCAGAAGTGAAAATGGAGCAATTCTACATAAGTTAACTTTCAGGGAATTCCTGGACCCAACTGAAAGATTGCTGAATTTTCTTTAAAAAGAAAAAAAAAAGTAAAAGGGAAATGAACAAACAGATGAGGACTACCCATTTTGTCATGACTCTTTTCTAGCCATTATTCAGTTTGGTTAGGTCATTGGTCATTGGAGAAATGTTGTTTCCAATGTAAGAATCTTCTTAGTACTGGTGCCAAGACTGACTGCATCTCTCCCCAGGTAGAAGGGACATAGCCACCTCCCTGACATGACAGCAGAGTCTAGAAAGGAGGCACAGAGTTGCAGAGGACAGGGGCCCCTGGGAGGTTAGTCACAACAGTTCACAGAGAGAATTCTGGAAACTGTAACTGCCTCCAACAGTGCTAATTTATTATTGAGGGGAAAGAGTAGTTTGTAGTGAAGGAAATGAGCCTTTTATTTCCTTTACATCAGAAGGGGTCTTTAGTCCATGTTTTCTTTTGACCATATATTTTTCACTTCTTACTTTTCTGTATGAGTTCTGGGGATAAAGAAAAAGAAAAAACAGGGAAAGCTAAGCACATCTTAAGTGAACATACAGAACCTCATCTGAGAAACTTAATTCTTACTGCTGGGTCTTCTTCTTGCAGCAGAATGAATAAATGAAACAAACTCATCCCAAGTCTTAGAGGGACAAAAGATAGTTTTTTCAGAATATGTATTTTATGAGGATCTCAGTCACCTTGTTTTCTAGCTGTTGATCTAAAGTAAGTCTTGTCCAGAGTGAGGTGGTTTTCCAAAGAACAAATAAGGATCTTGGGTAGAACCTAATTATCGAATAGGTACAGTGTTGTCCCAAGGCTGGGCTTCTATTTTTATTCTCATTTGAGTTTTACCATTCCCTATTTTGACCTTTTAAAAAAATATTTTATTTCATGTAGATGCTGCCCACAGTGTGTACATTTTTGCTTACATATACTTGCACACTCATTTGGATACACATGCAAACAAGAGGAACAGGAACACAGAAAAAAACACATTAAGTATGCAAATGGCCACATGAACTAACATAGTTGTTGGCCTTCTGCCAAGGCCAGAAAAATCACTGGCAAGCTTGTTCGAGTGAAGTCTGAAGCCCTGCACTTTTACACCATGTTGCATATAAAGGTAGATACTAGAATAGGTAGACCTAGAGGTCTTCATATGAGTTTGAGGACTTCTTTCATCCACTTGAAATGTATTGCTGTTAGAATTCTAAAAAACAATCATTCAGCATTCAGAATTGTTTTGTTCCCCCAGGAGAGATGAGAGAGAGAGAGAGATCAGACACATATAGCACTGATCCCCAAGAGCAAGACAAGAAAACAGGCAAATAGGGGGCAATGGAAACTGGCAAGGAAGAAGTGAAAGGAAGGAAGCCAGTGCTTTATTGATCTTGGGACTCCCTGCAGCACTCTTCAAATCAATAGAACAAATTGAGGCCTCAGCAATTGCATTTGTTGTGTTTATAAATGTGCCGACCCTGGGGCAAAATTTGGGGGGTATTATCAGTCTAGATTTAACAGAAGAGACAAAACAAAATATAACACTCTCAAATGTTGGCAAAAGTACCAACATGAAGTCTCCCTGAGACATGAGGATAAACTCATCTAAGACCTCTGCTCCTGGCTGCTATGCTCCTACCCCACCCTCTCCCTTATACTTGGTGGACAAGAATCTCAAGGATTCTGGGAAACTCCTAGAGACTCCTGAGCTCTAACCCTTGAAAATACTTAGACTTATGTTGTTTTAAGGTGACAGAGAACAGTACTAGTAAGTGCTTATTAGGTTTGGACATCCCTTCTAAAGAATTAAGTGCAAATTCTGTACAAATTACATTAAAACATTATCTTACTAATTTCAGAAAATTATAAGCAGATGCTCCATTTTCTGTACCTCAGTGGCTATCCAATTTCACAGCATTTCAAGACTTTTTAAAAGGTGGAGAGCTACACATCATTTGTTCCTAAGATAACCTTTACAAGTCATTCTCTCACATAAGCCTCTCCCTTGCTGGTAGGCAGATGCATTATGGAGAATTTGGCAAGGTTCAATCGATAACTGAAGTAATGCAGGAATGACACTAGTGTGAATAGTGCTGGCTTAGATATTTCCTGTTTTTCAGAAGGAACAAGTACCCACTATTCCTGTCATTTTGAAGGAAAGAAACAAGGACCATTATTTCCTTGGCTTAATATTAATATTAAATGGATGCCCACAAAATGTTGTCAATGAAAATCTGTGTCTAAAGCGATAATATATTCTGGAATGCTTGGCTCCGAGTTTTCTTAAGAAACAGCTCCTAAAATAAGGGAGTTTAGGACAATATTTCTGAACATCCTCTAATCTTAAGATTCAAGGTCAAGGGGAGCCCAACAGGTGACCTGCCGTGTCTTTAATTTGCCTGACAAATTAATAAATTTAAATTTGTGGCTATCACAGTTCACATCTGCATCATCCTCATTGATTGGATAAAGCTCACAGTTCACTGTTGAATGGAAGTCAAGGAAAGGTATTTGTTATAAATGCCCAGCTTCTGAGGTGCAGGCCTCAGTCACATACCAATGTTATTTTCATAGTTTTCAAAGTAGCAGCGGTGTTTTGTTTGTTTTTTTTTCCAAAAAGGATTTTTACTTTCTTTGTGGTCAGGAAACCAACCCACTGGATGGTCAAAAAGATTAAAATTTATCAAAGAAAGACATTATGTAAAGTTAAGTCATTTAAAAATTGACACAGAGTTGTGAGTTTGTTTTTATTTGCTGTTTTTCTTTCAGAAGATAACTTTTCTCAAAGATAAACAGCTAAAAATGTCCAAGTCAGCAATGAAGTTTCATTGGGTCCGTTTGTATTTCAAATATGGCTAGCAATAGCATAGAATACATAAATAAACAAATAAAAAGAATCTGCTTATTCGAACTTGATGGGCAAAAGAGATGATGGAAGAGCAATAATGGATAATTTATAAGGTAACCTAGGATATACCTTGGAGCCTTGCTACCCAAGCTGCAATCTGCAGGCCGGTAGCATGGGTATCACCAGGGAGCTTGTCAGATATGTAGAGTTTCAGGCCTCTCCAGAGACCTGTGAATCCAAATCTGCATTTTAAAAAGAAGAATCCCTAGGTGTTTTTCTTGCATATTCAATTTGTGAGAATTTAATTCTACAGTTAATGTTGTCTGCAAGAAAGGCAAATATTTTCATGTGGTAAATAAATTTGAATCATTGACTACCTTGAAATATCTAATGGTATATCTGATGGGTCAAGGGGAGTGGGGAGAGAATGCACATTCCTAGGTTAATTTAAGACTACTAGGCAGTTAACAGAGCACATTTTGAAAAAGAGTTGACTTCCTCTTGTTCTAACTTTGCATAAATCAATGCAGTAGCCATTAGTAGCTGATAGTTTTAGGCATACAGTTGATAGACATTTACTTCTTTATTATGTGTAAATATTCAATGACTGAAAACAGAGAGTCTGAGATTCTAAATTAGCATAAAATCCAAGTCAGCTCAAGGCTCTGGAGATGATCAGTAAATGATCACAATAGAGGTAAAAATATCTGCAGAGATGCAAAAATTAAACAATAATAATAAGATAAGGAAATAGTCCATACTGGTACAGTTCATTAGCCAAATTTAACTCAGTTTCACCAATTTTATTGGAAAGTTTGGACTATACGTGAATATCAAAACCACACAATACTTTAAGCAAAATTAATTAATAGTTATTGAGCATACACTATGCTTGTGTTATGGGTCTAATGCTAGGCTCCACGATCTCTTTTTTTTATTTTAAATCTCACAGCAACCCAAATGAGAAATGAATTCACATTTCCGTTTCACTGATGAGAAAATTGTGGTTTAACAAGGATAAAATAATTGCCCAAGATTACAAAGCTAGTATGTAGAAGAATCGAGGTTTAAAATTAGTTTCATCTGAGTCTGTGGTCTCTCCCAATTATGGCATGGTGCTAAGCGTAGTTATTGTAAAAGTAAGTTGTATGTTTAGTAAAATATACAGAATTATTACAATGCTCTGATTTATTCTAAACCAAATGGTTCTTTCGTCTTTACATAGTCTTGAGTTAAAAGGAACTCCGTATAGTGTTAAATACGGATAGCTGAACTGGGTGGGCCATATGTGATAATTTCAGTGAACAGTCTGGCACTCGCAGTCAGCAAAACAGATACATGGCATCCATTATAACATTCTGCCTGAGTCAGGCTGGTTTACAATTGGGCGTGCCACTCTCCAGTTACAAAAGTGTGTTCTCCAACACAATTTCAAAGGATCATTAAAGTTCACCACATCAATTTTACCCCCCTTTTAATTATGAATTTTCCGAGGAATTACCCTGAGGAAATGGGAGATGGAACAGTAAGAGACCTTCTCACCTGTAGCCCACAAGAAGTATATATTGGCCCAAGAAATAGTTAATAATGTAAAGGTGATGAAAACATTTGTGACACGTGTGGTAGTGTGATACACTAACTGGAGGCTTGAATTAATGCCATATGTTTGGCTTCATGCCATAAATGACCAGTGGAGATAGCTCTGGGCTTTCCACTTCTACTGTAGTCAGGACTGCTTAGCTTTTATCTGGTTCATTTATTAGGATTTCATGAAAAACTTGATGCAGTTGTTGTTCAAAGGGCTCTACTGCTTTTTTAAAAATTGAGAATGCTTGTGCTATAAATAAAAACTTCTCATGTCATGGACGAAGACACTAAAAGAGATTCAGAACCCATGATTCTACTTCATGTGTGCCTGCTGTATCCTAGGCACTGTGCCTGAGATTGTCACAGGATATCTCATTTCTTTGTCTATACACTAAGAAACAAAATCTAAAAGATCAATTAACTTGCATAGGCTATTCAAGTAGTTAAGACAAACTGAAGGCTAGAGGCCAGGTTTATTAACCAACACATTCTACGCTTTTCCCAAAATACCTTATTGCCGGCATAAAGATAAGACACCTTGGTTTTCCCATCTGAGTCCCAAGTTGGATAACTGGAATCTGTTTTCATATTCTGTTCTCTTTACATAAAAATTATAATATTGACAATCCATAGGGTTTATATGCTAAACACTTTTTCCGATATTAAATACAGAAGACACAGAGTCACATTTGTCTATTTTTCCCTCTTCTGGCTGACAACACCAATAGGCAGAAAGGTTAGTTGATATTCGAGCTGCCATTTTGAGTCTGGCACATTTTTTTTCTCAATCCAAATGCATACAGATATACTATGGGGTAGGAAATTCTTATTATTTCACTAGACCAACTCCATAATAAAATGGGTAATAAAAAGTATCTTATCTTCTCCATATGATTAAAACAGAAAATGCTAACAAATCTACTTTGCTCATTTACCTTTATATGAGAAATAAAACATCACGTGAATGAACTTTAAATGTAGTCAAACTTGATCCATAAGCCTGATGTTACAATGGATTCATTTTCTTCACACTGTATTTCTTCATAATTTTTTTTCCCACTGAAATAGAAAGAAGATTAAGGTAAGAAAACAGAGAGAGGGAGAAAGTGTCCTACATGGCTGCTACATGAGGTAGCAATTAATTCTGAAATACAAGTTAATGAGGAAGTATGATCCAGTCAGTGTCATAAAGTGAATGGTGATCAAAATAATTATAAGCCAGTAAATTTCTGACACATTTTCTTTCCTTAGTGGTGCCATATAGTTTAAAGGGATAGGCTATTAAGAGAGAGAGAGAGAGAAATAAAAGAGAAAGTAAAAGTTCTGTAATAGATAAAAATATTGAAATATGGACTTAATGTTTAGGATTCCTTTTCTTTCAAGTTCCAGAATGTTAAGTACTTTGGGCCCCCTCAAAAAAATGGTTGGTTGGCTAATTTCTAACTGCTCCATCTACCTGATTTCACCAAAGAATTAGACATATATCTGTAACCACATAGGCCTTATATTCTACCCAGGGGAGAAAAGAAGAAAACAGATACAGGGAAAAGACAAGGACATCAATCGATGACATTTAGAAAAGTAAGCAATGACCAGCTCTTCCTTTCCTGAAAAAGTAACCCATGCTCAGCAACTAAAACTTTAATTTGACCCTTTCTCTACAATAACAATGACAAAGCACGTTCCACTTCATGGAAGCTTCCAAAGGCAGCAGTAATTGCTATTTCAAATAAGAAAATAGACAATCATGAAGAAAAAGCTTTTTTCCTTGATGTAGATCTTATTCACAATTTCAGTAGGTGAAAAATTACACAAAAAGTTAGATGAAGCAGGAATATGTGTTAGTGTAATCGACACAATAGATAGCCAAACTGTCAATTGATTGAGATTTTATAAATTTGCCAATATTTGTTAGTGGGCTCTGTTGCCTCAAGTGCCTCGTGTTTCCCAATTGAAAAATAGTCTCTTAGAGGATTTTAATTTACTCTTCAACCATTAGTAAAATAGGGAAACATGGAATGTTCCAGTAGGAAGAAATCCTTAAGGCCATCTAATCTAATTTCCTCATTATCACAGATACAGTAACTGAATCCCAGAGAAGTTAAATAACTGCCTGAGGTCAGGCGGTACTCTTCACATTCCTTTGCTCATTTTTTTTTTTCTACCTTTGGCCTATGTCTAATGCTGTTATTATATGAGTAGTTTATAAAAGATTCAAACAGGAAGAAATATTGAAGATTATTTTGTCCTTTTCCCCTTCTCAGCAAGCAGCTATCTAGCCATGCTTGAATACCTCCAGTGACAATAATTCACTATCAAAATATTCCAGGGCAGTTTTTACCAATGTATTAAATAATTTCTAAGACATTTTTAACGTTTTTTTAAGTACAAGCTCATTCCCAAAAGTAATCAGATGATTTATTGCCAAACTATTTTTAACTCTTTGATTAAAGGGTTTTTAAAAGATTAAAAACAGAAGCAGTGAATATTGTGGCTAATATAAAATTGGAGAATCCAAGTAAACAGCTGTTTTAATACAGCATTGAAAGAACCCTTACCAACTTGAAAGAGATGATTTACTTGCCTAAAGAATGATTTGGGCGCAAGGGAAAAAGGACTACATTAATAAAATTATTTAAGTTTCCAATGTTTTCTTATTCCTATTCATTATTACTAGTTTGTGTCCTTCTTGAATGAACTATGGAAAGACCAACTGCCTTTACAATAGATTAATATCAAATTTTTAAAAGTTGAGTTTAGTTGTTTTTTTTTTTTTTTAAGAGACTTGTGATCTTTCAGAGGGCAGGGAAAGCATAATGATACATAATGAAAAATACTGTTACCATCCTGGCAAATTTTCTATGTGAAATTGCAGCAGAATCCATCAATTATAGTAAATGACCAATAAAAATGTTCAATCAAAAACTCATTTTAAGATACATTGTTAATGAACTGTATATAATGATGCTTAATCAAAACCCGACAGTATCACATGGGAGGAAAGTTCCACAGGACCTTCAGAGCACTATTGTTCTGAACAAAAGATAACAATAAAACTGTATAATTAATAGCCTGCGGTCACGTGGCACTCTCTGGGGAAACTCAATTTCATAACAAGCTCCATTGTTTTTTAAAACACAGGGATTTTGTTCCATAATATCACTAATGCCATCAGCAAGAAGGCACCATTTTTCAGGCTATTTTTATCTGACAGAGTTTTTTATTGTTGTTCCTTGTTAACTGAGATGCAAAAATCGGTGAATGAAGCTGCTGACCACAGATAGGGGAAAAAAATCTACTTATTTTATATCTTCACAATCTATAAATGACATACTGTTTAAAAATATATTCCAATAGAATATCCGTATTAAATATGTCCATATGGAACATTTATCTTTTTCTCAGGTGACAGTGTAACAGTGATAGATAACACAAGGCACTTTGAGATGCTGAGATACAGCCCTCAAGGTGCAAATGAAAATATTCATGGAAAAGTTTAGAATGAGAAACACAGTCAGTTGTAAAAGCAACCTTGTTAAATCAAACTTTACCTGATAAGCTGTATTAAACTTAGTATGCCAGTTTAGATAGCTATCAATCCTCAGAGTTCAGTGTGTCTGTTATTAGCAACAGTACTTTGCAGTTAATATACATGCAGCCCATGTATGGACCCCAAAATATAATTCGATGCCAATTTTATTGAAAGGAAAATGAAACAATTAAGATGCTTACCAAAACCACATTGGGAGGCGTGAGGCCTGTTTATGAAGGGTGTGAATCAGAAATGGGTCTTACAGTATTTTACTGCTAAAAATCTGGGTTAAGGCCATTGGTTCAAATGCTGATATGTAGTTTATTTTTTATAGATATGAATACTGAGTATAAGAAACTTATCTCTATGCATGCAAACTAAATGGATTAATGTTCCCTGTATTTCAGCTATATCTAAACACAGAATTAAGCACACAGTAATGCTAATGTATGTTTTCAAGCCAATCAGTGTCCTGTGGAAGTTATCCAACAACTCCTCCTATGTCAGATGGCTTCTTGACCCAGCTGATAGAAAAATCATAGTTGAGAAATGGAGAAATATTTTACTTTCCCATTAAGGCTAATAAGCAATGTGGTTGCTATCAATCTCAGAATGATTAGTCATGAAAACATTAATACTGGGTATAAGTAAGCACTTATTCAAAAACATCCCACACTGAACACAGAAAGTCATGGACAAAGGCAATTCCAGTGATTGAGAATTGTCAAAACAAAAAAATAAAAATAAAAAACAAAGAAAAAAGTGAGAATCCGTTTATTCATTCAGGGAGATCCTGATATATATATTTATATTTACATCTAGATAGACAGATGACAGGTAGGTGGGTGGGTGGGTAGGTAGGTAGATAGATAGATAGATAGATAGATAGATAGATAGATAGATAGATAGATAGACAGAGATATACGATGTAAGGCCGATAGCCTCGCCAGGAGCAGGATGGACAATACTCACCCCCTCCGCTCCTGATAACACTTATCAGGAGGCTGGACATCCTACCGGCGCCTGCCTTCTCCATGTAAGCTCCCCACACCCACTCCTGCATTCCACTCCTGCATTCCACCCCTAGCCCCACACTCAGCACTAAATCATGCTGTCAGCCCAAAATT